>BMAC01000186.1:1567257-1599145 GCA_014905375.1 Phtheirospermum japonicum
TCACACCAGATTATAGTGCTTATTTTAAATTCTTATCACGTACCGATTTCTTGTTTCACAAATTAGCTACATAATTTTGAAGGCGGAGCATATATTATTTAATTTATTAATATTATTTATAAGATGAAAATGCATAAAATTTGAGGTTTTTGGGATTATTTCAATGAATCTCAAATTGTATTCTGATATGATATTACGAGATGCTCTATGTTTTCAACTTTGTTCTTTTTTAACTTATTTCAAATATGTCGATTTTTCTTTATTATTTGCAAAATGTGATTTTATTTTGAGTAAAATTTGATGTATATTTTTATCAAATTTAACATATACTCATCCTTATTTTTTATTAATATCTTTCACATATAGTTTTAGAAAAAAGTCTATATACTTCTCTATTTGTTTTTATTTTTCACAATAAAATATTTGTCTTTGTGAAATATTATTTGGTGTAGTATTAAAAATATATTTTATTACATTAACTTTATACAAGTACAATAGATAAATACTCAATTTCGTCTATATCACCATTTTTTAGAAATTGTCAGCTTTATGCTTCAATGTCAAGAGTAAAAGTAGAAAATGACTGAAAACACTTTATTATGACAAAGACGATAGATATGTAAATAGAGTTAATAAGTTATTTTATTAAAAAAAATTGCAATGGGTATATTAAATAATATATTTTTATTTATTATATTTATTCTTAAAACTTATTTATTTTTAATACACTCAATATTGTAATATATGTATATATATATAACATGTTATATATAATACCCGTGTGTTAACACGGGTATTACGCTAGTATATATATAATTAAAAAAACATTCTCTGTATGTGATTAGGTTGTTTGTATTTTTTTTTTTGCAGCATTTACTGTCTTCTTCGGTTGATAAAACTGCTCGTTTGTGGAGAGTTGGGCACGATCACTGCCAGGGAGTTTACTTGCATAATAACTATGGTAAGCCCTGATAATTTAATAGCCCTGGACTGCTAAAAATTATTAATATAGTGAGATTATTAAATAATCGAGATACGAATTTACAACGTTACTCATAAGCCGGGAACGACAAAAAATATTATTTACGCAGGTTATTAAATAATTAATTGAGTATTAAATTATCGAGGTTCTATTGTACTCGTCATTCTCATTGGATACTTATTTGACTTTTTACTGATGGTGAATTTTTTATGATTGTTGCTGATGCAGTAACTTCTGTCGAGTTCAATCCTGTTGACGATAATCGTTTCATTAGCGTTCGATAGATGGGAAAATACGCATTTGGGAAGTTGAGGGCGGTCGGGTTATTGATTGGATTGATATTAGAGATATTGTGACTGCAGTTTGTTATTGTCCTGATGGCAAGGTCCGTGGACTTTTTTTTTTTTTTTTCTCTTTTAAAGCTTTTAGCGGAATTTATTAAATATGTTGTTTCTTACTGTTTTAGGGAGGTGTTGTTGGCTCCATGGATGGTAACTGCCGTTTTTATGATATAATAGGTATGTTTATTTATTCATCAATCCATATTATAGTGGTTTCTTCTTGTCTTCCTGTAGTGCTTCACAAGACAGAAAATCGGAAAATATGTGAATAATCAGTTTGTGTGGAATATTGATTTCTGATTTTGCTTTATGGCTTTTTATTATTTTTGTAGTTCATGCAGGTCTCAATGTTCAGATTTTTTATGAACCATTTTATAATGAATATCATAGGGAGTGTTTGCAAACACTTCAAGAAATTAATTAAAAGAAAAAATCCCAACTTCTAGGGGAGAAAATAAATATACTAGGAATTGCTTTTTTTTCCCTTTTTAATATGCCTTATTTAATAAGCTGTTTATTAAAGTTAATTAGAAGAAGGCAATTTGGCCTATAGTTCTAAGTTTGTGTGTCATTACGTTTATCCAACTATTAATTATAATAATAATATAATTTTTGGTCATGTTTTTTCCTAGTTGGTCAGTTTACTTTTACACTATTGGTTACATTGATATGGATGCCTTTTCCAGATAATCGTCTGCAATTGGGTGCTTCAATATGCCTGAAGGGAAAGAAGAAGTTGCCTGGCAATAGGATAACTGGATTTCAGGTTCGACTTTCAGGATTGCGCTCATCTTACATATCCTCATCTTTTTAAATATCACACCTAATGCATATATGTGATTTGCTCGTTGTTCAGTATTGTCCAAGTGATGCGAGCAAATTAATGGTCACTTCTGCTGATTCACGGGTTCGAATACTCAGCGGGGCCAACATCATTTGTAAATTCAAAGGTGGTGAGAGTTCTACTACTCATGTTTTCTTTTTCTTTTTTTTAATGACATTTTTTTTCATTCTCTGTTGCGTGCGATCATTAAGTAAAGGTTTAATTACAAAAAACACCCCCGAGAATCTATTTTGTCTTACAAAAAAACATTTCAAAAACACCTTCACATTTATAATAATATTCCAGTTAGACCTTAATTTTAACATTGAATCAAACCAAAAGGGTAGTTTGTAACTTTGAGAGTTAGCCAGGGTTTTAGGTCAAACCATATATCTTCATACAACACACGCTTGGAAGTGCACCTTCAGAAAATATTTATTTTCCAATTGTTTTATTTAGGTAATCGAAGTTCCGCAAGCCAAGTGCCCGCTTCTTTCACCCCAGACGGTGAACACGTCGTTTCGGCCACCGAGGACTCCAACGTCCGGGTTTGGAACTACACCGCCGATGACCAAAAATCATCCCGGAAAAAGAATGTGCGGTCCCACGAGAGCTTCTTCTCACGCAACGCTTCGATTGCAATTCCCTGGTGCGGGTTGAAGAATAAACTAGGAGCCTTGCCGGGAAGTATATTAAGAAACGGACATTTCGACGAGAAATTGCTTCAAAAGTTCCCCGATTGTTTCACGGCAAGGCTCGGGTTTCTCTTGGATGCTCTGTACAAAGTATCGGCAACATGGCCGGAGGAGACACTGCCGAAATCGAACCCGGTCCCGGTTATTAAACCTTCGGCTTCCAAATCCGAGTTTAAGTTTCTGAAGAACGCTTGGCTGAGTGCATTCAATAATGCACCTCATTTGTGGGGGCTTGTGATTGTAACTGCAGGATGGGATGGGTGCATTAGAACATTTCTCAATTATGGTTTGCCTCTAAGATTTTGAAACAGAGGCTTCGGGCGCAAATGTATTATCGGCAACAGGTTAATTTGTATAAAAAAGAGTTTTTTTTTTGTTTTTTTTAAATTTTATTTTGTAGATCACACGTGTAATGTATAACACGGTTGTTACATATTGCCGATAGGCGATGTTTACTGGCGTTCAATACCGAAGTTTCTTCCCAATTCATTCTCCCATAACAAAACCAATTATATATGAATTTCCAATACATTTTTCTCTGTTGATATACGTATTATTTATTATCTCTGTTTCTCCAAAAGTAAGCTCCCAGTGTGTACCTAAGATTGGCAAGGTTTGGTCTATTCTCATGTGATGTTGTGATTGTGCCCATGTGGAATTGCCTGGGGAAAAGAAAATGGAGAAAATCTCTTTTGGTCTTTGAATAATTTGGTAGTTGACAAATTAGCTTGTGATATGGCCCTTCAAATTCTGAGCCACATTTGTGTGATAGATTATGGCTGGACACTAGTGTTTTAGGCATACTGCAAACTACAAAAGTTTGAGAGCGAATGAATTGAAGAACGTGGTATTTATGCATGCTTTGCTTTCAATATTGAAGTTGGTCCAGATCACTAAGTTGGAGTATTAGATTATTGATTGGTGGTGGTGGGTTTTATACATGCATGTTGGTCCTTGGTGTTTGTCCCTTTACAGTCTGGTTTTTTCTTATTTCTCATCCCAATAATTGGGGGAAATGAGAATAAAGGAAGAAAATATCAATCGAATGTATTTACTTGAGGGTTTATTAAATAAATATTATATTTTTTATTTAAAATTGAAAAAGTATTACAGAAAAAAAAATTAAATATTTAGGTCGGGACGCCACTCTGAGTGGCGTCTCGCTTTTGGGAAAATTTCGGGACGCCACTCACAGTGGCGTCTCGGACTACATTAAAAAAAAAAAAAGTTTCGGGGCAGAATTAAAAAAAAATAAATATGGAGAGCGGGACGCCACTGTGAGTGGCGTCCCGGGGCAAAATTGAAAAAAAAAAAAGTTGGAGAATGATACATAACGTAATCTACGACAAATATTGTTACAGAACGATACATAACGGAATTTATTTAATGACTGGTATTAAATCACCCATATATTACTAATTCCTTCCTCCACGTGATTTAATGACTGGTTTTCTTTCATTGTGCCTGTACTTTTATTTTTCTTATTTTTCTCGTATAATTTTCTTTTCTCTGTCCTTTCAATTGTATGAATTTCTTTCCCCAAAACTTTATATCCATTATTTTTTTTCTTACTATTTTATCCTCTCTATCTCTTTTATGCGGCGTGTTGGCTCGAATTTAAATCGAAAAATAAATTTAGTTACATTCACTTCGATTTGTCGTCTTTGCCAACCTTGCAGCTCAAAGTGTTGAATTTTCAGATGGCTTTAATTTGAATGGCGTCCCGCTTATTGTTTTTTTATTCTCATTTAAATAGTGTATATAAATCAAACACTTTGAGCTGCAAGGTTGGCAAAGACGACAAATCGAAGTGAATGTAACTAAATTTATTTTTCGACTTAAATTCGAGCCAACACCCCGCATAAAATAGTAAGAAAAAAAAATAATGGATATAAAATTTTGGGGAAAGAAATTCATACAATTGAAAGGACAGAGAAAAAAAAATTATACGAGAAAAATAAGAAAAATAAAAGTACAGGCACAATGAAAGAGAACCAGTCATTAAATCACGTGGAGGAAGGAATTAGTAATATATGGGTGATTTAATACCAGTCATTAAACAATATTTGTCGTAGATTCCGTTATGTATCATTCTCCAACTTTTTTTTTTTCAATTTTGCCCCGGGACGCCAGTCGGAGTGGCGTCCCGCTCTCCATATATATATTTTTTTTAATTCTGCCCCTAAACTTTTTTTTTTTAATGTAGTCCGAAACGCCACTGTGAGTGGCGTCCCGAAATTTTCCCAAAAGCGAGACGCCACTCAGAGTGGCGTCCCGACCTAGATTTTTAATTTTTTTTTTCTGTAATACTTTTTCAATTTTAAATAAAAAATATAATATTTATTTAATAAACCCTTTATTTGACAATTATAATTTTCTTAAAATAAAAGGTATATTAGAAAAGATATTAAAATGAGAGGAGACAATTTCTCTCGATTCACTTCTACTATTATATATACATACTATATTATTATATATACTAATGTAGGACTCGTGTTTGACACGTGGTTTATATATAAAAAATAATGATTACAAAAACTTAAAAAAATAAAATAGAAAACATAATAACACACGAATCATTTTTTTAAAGTTGTACATTCATACATACGTGTGAAAAAATAGTTTTCACTCTTCAGAAATTGGGATGCTCTTGTACTTTCTTACACCAAATCATTTATGTTATTTGGTTGAAACGCGTTTTGGTATATTCATTCAAGAAATCATACTCCAAGTTGGATGTTAGTTTGTTGAGTATGTTTCGAATAAGTCTTCAGAGCAAGTTTATTCATACTTCTTCGGGCAACAAGATCAGATTAACATCATCCGTTAGGTTAAAATTTTATACCTATACATTGTAGTGCAAAAATTAATATATTATAATAAAAAACAAATACATCATAGTATCAATTTTTTTTAGTACAAAAACCAATACATCGTAGCACGCATCAGAAATTTATGAAAAGCTAATTACATTTGAGTAAAAAACTAATATATCACAGTACAAAAACCGATACAACATAGTAACGGATCACATTGTCTGCTTCTTAAAGAAAAATTTCAAAATCTAGCTAACATTATTTTGGAATCTCACTCCAACAATGCCCTCTATTTAAGCTAACATGCATTACTTATAAATAAAATCTAATGGAAAATTAATTCTGAAATTAAATATAATAAAAACTGCTAGTTAATGCCCTCTATTTCAAAATATAGGTTTTTTTTTTAGGTTTAGTATTGTTATATTATGTAACCTCCCAATATTTGTAAATAACGTTTATGGTGTACTGGTTAATACAATAATTAGCTAAGAACAGGTCCAATGTTTGAACCGAGCCCCAAAGAAAAAACATAATATTCCTTTTCTTTTTACATTTCTCATACGTCCTTTTGTTATTAATTATTAATATTAATTTTAGATTTTTTAATTGTATTAATATTTTATATAATGTACCAAAATTATATACTCCCTCTGTTCCTAATTAATTGACGTTCTGCACCCTTTCTCGGTTTTCTAATTAAATGATATTTATCATATTTTATGTCTATTTATCACTATCACAATCCTAATAAATCTTTTAATTTTTAACTATCAATAATAATTTGTGAAAGATGTATTAAAAAAATACGTAAGTATGAGAGAGATAGATAAACAAGAGTTTTTTTATGTAAAAGATAATTATATATATTTAAAAGATTGATTATTTGGGCAATTTAGTCAGAATACACAGTTTTTAATTCTCTTATCTCAAGCAGAACGTCATTTATTAAAAATCGAAGGGAGTATTGTCTTTTATTATACGGCCTCCCCAAATTTAGGATCTTGGATCCACCCCTGTGCACCGTAGTTGTAAAATCGTGAGTCAACTAAAATCGTTCGATTTTATGACTCAAGATCAACAAATCGATTCAATCGTTTGTAAAATTGTTTATACAGAAAATCGTGAAAATTGTCGCGATTTTGCCTGATTCTACTAAAATGTAATAATCGAACAACTTTTTTGTTTTTTGCAAATAGGTATGTTTGTTGTCTTGTAATCCCAACGATGAAATAAAAACTAACAAATAAAAGAAAATTTTATACTCAATTAGGGATTAGATAATTTAGATCATACAAAGTTAAAATATACTTACTAGTAAGATTGTTCTAGGAAATCCTTTAAATCAAAATCAATGTATTTAGATTAGTGATGAGACAATTCCTTTCGAGAACTGATTTTTATTTTTTAAATATGTTATATGATTATTGTTCAGTAGTTGATATCTTGAATTGGTTCGTAAAATATGTTTAAGATATCATGTAAATGGTTATAAGTTATTATTTGACTTATTATTACTATTAATTTGTGGAAATTTTCTTTTCTTCCCAATTTTTTTTGCTATTTTCAATTGTTTTTACATAGAAGTTTACAATGTACGATTCAATTCAACGATCTGATTTTCATATCTTTGACAGATTCTATCAAGAAATGCGATTTAACAACATTGTATCGCATCATCTAGCTAGCTATTAATAGCCGGCTCAAATAGTTAAAGTTATTATAACTAGTGTTTCAATTTCATTATTGGAGTTGTAAAAAATAAAATTTGACTCCTTAGCTATTAACATAAAAGGAACAACTTCTAGTTAATCCCTTGAAAATGAGTCAACATAATATTTGGAAATTTTAGGAATAATGACGAAAACATCCATTTTTATTACTAAGAGGACATTTTTAATCACACATCCCATAAATGGGTGAAAACATCCATTTTTAATCACACATCCCATAAATGCGTGGAAGTGAGATTATCGAACCCGTCAGCATTTGAGTACATCCCGTCAGCAAATTCCTCGAATATCAATCGATACTCGCTAGTATTTGACATGGGTGAAACTCGAACCCACGACCTCTTGCAAATAGAGGAGCAGTGTTACCGTCTCACTAAGTCAATTACATGTGTTAGTTTATATATTTTTAATATATATTATATATATAAATTTAATTATAAATTATATTTTTAATTAATATATTATATTTATAAATGTAGATTATATTTATGAATGATATTATAAATATATAATATTATTATAAATATATATTATTATATATATAAAAACATATAATATTTATAAATGTATATTAATTAATTAATTAATTATGTATATTTTATTATATTTATAAATGAATAATATAATTATATATTTTATTTAAAAAAAATTATATTATAAATATATAATATTATTTTAAAATGTATTATAATTATAATATTATAAGTTTATATTTTTATATTTATTTTATATCCCTATAAATCTGAGAATAATTTAGCTAAAGTTTTAATAGTAAACAATCAATTTATTTTCGCAGCGCCGCTTCCATTCCCTTTCTTTAAGCTCTTTTTCTTTCACTTTCTCTTTCGTGTACATATTTAGGTTGTTATTTATTTATAAAAAAAAGTACAATTATCAGGTGTATGAGGTTTTATCTTTGATAAATTTTAAGTTCAAGTGGTGATTGATGTTGTATTATTCATGATAATTTCGGGTACAACAGAATATTGGTCTCGTTCGTCCGTCGTAATGGTGTCTGTTTTGATACCTCGCCGACCATACTGATATATCACCTGAGTCCCTGAAATTATTATTATTATTATTAGAGACTTGCTGATTAGTTCTTGAAGTTGGTCTAGTAAGCCTAAAAAGGACATTAATATTTCGTGTAATAATATTTTGATAGCAGAATTGTCAATGACAGCTATGATGAGTTCTACAGATCTGTAGTGATTGCGGATATGATCGCAATTGTTATGAACATTTAAGGGACTGAGTTGTTGTTTAGTTCTGTGAAGAGTCAGTCTTTCTATTCTTTTATTTATTAATATTAATGAAATGGTTGATGTAATGCACTGTGCTTTACTTGTGTCATGTATCTTGCCAATCACTAATTAATTGCTTGTCATTATTACAAGTGTAGAGTGCAGCTAGAATATGTATAACTATATATTGCGAACGGCCTCCAAACTCCAGCATTTTCCGGTTATCAATAAACTTATTGCTTGAAAAAGATGCTGACGGCACGTTGCTGATGGCCCTTGCCCATCAGTCAGTAATGTGTTGATATTTTTTTTCGTCAGAAGTCATCAGCATATACCGACGATAATTTGACTGTCAGCATTCGCCTATATTTTACTAGTGAAACTAATATCTAGGTTTCGTTAATATATAGGGTGTTCTTTGGAAATCTCCTCTAAATTTTAAGAATTGATTTTTACCTATTGTTTCGTTACATAGACTAATTATGATTAGATTCATTAGATCCAGTACATTTAAACTTACGGGCCTAAAAGAGTCCACATTAATTATATAATTAAGAGAAGTTGTTAAATAACTTCTCCAAATGAGGGTTCTTTTATGTATTAGTTCTAAATTTAAATTTAATTTACGTATTGCCTTATTTTGTTAAATATTATAAAATTATTATATAAAAAACACAATACTCTTACTATGAAAATATAACAATAAAAATAGTAAAAAATAAGAATAATAATAATAAAGTGGCAAAAACAAGAAAAAATCTTATTTTTATTCGAGGAAGTAAGAAAGATTCTTACTTTGTAGTAAATATTTATTATTTTATATCCGAAAAAGTAAGAAGTCTTTTTTACATAATATCTGAAAATTTCTTATTTTATGTTCCAAAAAAAGAAATTCATCGAAAAAATTGGTTGCACCCGAGCAGAGAGGGTGTATAGTGGTGGTGATGGTTATTGATATTGTTATCATATTATTTATATTCAAAAATATTTTAATATGAGGTAACCTTGTAATTGAATATTTAGGGTTGAGTTATTTAACAATTTATATAATTACTTTGAGTAATAGACAAAAATCTTTTTTAATAGTGTATTTGTCAATTATCCTTTAATTATAGGGGAAATTTTCAAATTGTACCCCAGGTGTAGGTCCATTTGTCAATTAGTCCTCCATCCAATTTTAAGTCAAATAGTCCAAAATTGTGATATGAATATACCACAATACCCTTACTATTAAAATAAATAACAACAACAACAACAATAATAATAATAATAATAATAATAATAATAATAATAATAATAATAAAATGAGGCCACCTGCTGCCGCCGGAAAATTTTCCAGCGAGATTTTTTTTATTATTATTTTTGCCCAACAAATATAAAGTTAGCCGCCGGCCGCCACCTGCCGCCGTCGGTCGGCTGGAAAATTTTCCGGCCGCCGTAATTTTTTTCAGGTCACATTTTCTTTTCCTGATCATTTGAAAATATTTTTCGGCTGCCGGAATTTATTTTCATCGTTTTTTTTTTCTACCCAAAATTTCTTACTGTATGTCTAAATTTCTTACTACATGTCCATGGAGTCAGTGCAGTCAGTTTTTTTTTTCAACCCGGATATTTTTTTTACTGTATGTCTGCATTTTTTACTATATGTATGTATTTCCACTACAAAAAAAGTGACCTATAGTAACACCAATAAAGTGTTATTTAATAGACAAAAAGTGTTACTATTGATAATATGTAACATTTTGATTGGTGCTACAGTTGCCCGTACTACCTTAAATTTTAACTAACACTTTTATGGTCTTTAGTATCACTTTAATCAAGTGTTACATTTAAAATTTCAATTGTAACACTACTAAGTAGCATTTTATAAGTGTTACATATAATTTTTAGGTAACACTTGTTTTACAATATCCCTCTTTGTGCTTGGCATGGACGATGACGCACCTTTCTCCTTAAAATTCCATTCTTTAATTCCTGGACCAATGCCATTTGCAATTAAATGGTTATAGACTTCATCTCGACAATGCCAAAAGCGATTATAACACTCCTTACACGGACAACTTATTTGGTCTCCCTCAACTCGAGTACAAAATGCATAATTTAGAAAATCCTCCACTCCTTTAGCATACTCACTACAGGATTGTAGTGGTGGATCCAACTATTGACTTCATGATCCATTATTAAACCTTCATAAGAAATGAACCACATGAAAAGTTATGACTAATACAATCATAATTTATGGATTACATAAATCACTAAGACTCACGAACATTAGTGCATGACAATGAAGGATAAATAAATTTATGAAGAGTACAAAATCTCAATATAAACAATAAAAAATATATTAACACTCTATTATCTCAAGTGGAAAGAAAAAGAATATCAAAATAATGAATCTAGTAGTTTTATCTCAAATGTCGTAATCTTATGGAAAATCTTAAGATAAGATAACACACAAAATAATATGATAGTCATTTAAATAGAATATTGCCAAAGTACCAGAAAGAGGAATACCCCTTTTGTGAGTGGAGATATAAATGAGTTTTCAAAATTGCTTAAGATAACACAATTTTAATAAAGTTAGAGCAATATTTCAACATAGAAGCAAAAGAAAAATCTTTAATACAAATGTATGAGACAATTAAAATGAATTAAATTCAAAAAACTAAACATAAAAAATCCAACATAGACAAATATGAACATAATTACTACTTTTAAAACCGATTACTGAAATTCTATTCTGGAAAATAGAATTGAAATATAATTTTTTTACTCTTTGAAAAAAAGTGATTTAAACGGAAGTTACAAATTTCACGTGTAAAACTTAACTCTAATATTCATCTTCTGAGTTTCTCTTAGATCTGAGACTTTCGAATTAACATGCAAGTGTTTTATTTTTCTTCTACATAGTTATGTCAGAAAATCTTTACTTTTTTGGATTTAAAAAAAAGAACTTAAGGATGGACCAAAATTAAAACAAAGCTAAACTTATGGGACTAAAATTGATATTGATTCAATCCTATGGGACCAAAATGAAATTTTCTCCAACACAATATATAAACCTACTACTACCACAGACTGCTGCTACCTTTCAAAGACGAAAAAAAAAACTCCAAAATTTTTAATTATCTTATGGATTTTTAATAATTGTACTCAAGATTAGGAAAGTTAGGATAACGTATAAACAGACTAATAGCGATCAATTATCTTAGGAAGCATAATTCATAGATTTTCCTTAAAGAGCATAATGATATAATTTACATCTTTTTAATTCACAGGAACAAATTTTCAAAGATAGAAAAACCACCCATTCACTCTTAATTCAAGTTATCCTTCAATTTAGCATATGCATTAACACTAGCACAGATGGAGCCTAAGATAATAGTTTAAGCTCTGTTCTAAAAGTCTCTCTAGGCGGCCACCAATCCGCCTACAATTTTCGAAAATCGGCCAAAGAAATCGCTGGGCGCCCCAAGCGCCGCCTAGGCGCTCTCGGCGCCTAGGCGCCAGGACCAGTTTTTTTTTTAAATATTTTCTGGCCTAAAACGACGTCATTTTTTGGCCTATTTTTTTGATTATTTTGATTTTGTAATGTATACTATGGTATTGTTATTTGACTAATGAACTTATGCATCTATGTTGTTTTGGACTTTGAATTGAACAATAGTTTTAAACTTGTGAATTGTAACTTGTGATCATTACTTTTAGTTTTGAATTGTCATAGATTTTATTGTGTAGCAAGTAGTATGTTGAACTATTAAATGGTTGGATGTAATTTTATAAATTAGGGTATTTATTCTCAAATTCTAGGCTCCGCCTAGGCCCCGCCTAGGCGTTCTAGGCGCTAGGCACTGGCCTGGCGCCTAACAGCCGCCTAGCGATTTTTAGAACACTGAGTTTAAGTGAGCACGTTACCACACGTACCACTCTGATTGCAACGTTTAACAATTAAATGGAGTTTTTCCCTTGTATGTGTTCAGATCAACATCATTCCCCTTGGCATCCTGCACTTCACCAAAGCCCACAAAATTTTAGCAGCAACACATACATCACCAGGAATGAGTACCAAAATAGAGAAAACCAACGGTCATGATATTTCGAATGATAAATTTAAAGACCCAAAGATAATTCCCAGCTAATGTGTGCACTTGTGATACGATAGAAACTAAAATCAATTGCTGAAATTATATTGCAGAAAACAGAATTGAAATATAAATATTTCAAATGAAATTCTGCAAATCAAATATCATATATACAATATTATGAAAGCAAACACAATTTTATTTTGTTTCAGCCACATACACTCACAGTCATCTGCAGATCGATGCATATGTTCAACTAAATTAGTCAAACCATATATAACCATCCACATTTCTGCTCATGCATGAAATTAATCATCCTAATTCTTCATACAATGAACTAACAAATATTTCTTTTATAAATAACACAGAGTGCTTAAGTAGATTTTTTAAATTTTCACTTTCATGTAACACGTTTACAAAAAATAAACAAAAACATATGACAGTGGTCAAAACTTACATATAAATAGCAGTCAGATTATTCACTTTCTAAGATTGGTGCTCAATAATTATTTATACAAGAAAAAATCAACATTAAATAAACTAAAGTGATTATTATTAATGATAAACTATTATTATTAAACATATTTTATTCGCACACACAGAAAAAAAAAAAAAAAAGAGAAAGAAAGCATAAAGAAATCTTAAAATTGTTATTTGCAATATAAATTGGCATAATATATAGCACCAACAGTACTTATCAAACAAAACCAAACCAAAAATAAAATAAAATAGAGAATCAGTCCCCAGTATAATACAATCAACACTCTGTTATAAGAAACAAACAATCCTACATTACAAAAGGCAAAACATAACAAAAAAAAAAACTTTACTAAAAAAAACACTAACTTCAAAAAATCAGCTTACAAATAACAATCCTAATTCCAACTCTCACGTATAGCATACAGTGCCTTGAACCAAACATCATCCATTAATCTAAAATTTTGTCATTTCCTAATTCCACAAAACAACACACTCCAAATGCTCCAGAAATTTAGACCAAACTACACTGTTCAATTTGTCTCTAAATAGAGTATCTTTTTTCAAATGAGCAGGCACCTTCTCGGATACCTTAATCATACCATAAGTTACAAATTACCTTTAAGTGCAACCAGAAAAAGGATAATTACAAACATTACCCATGTAATTCAGTCTAATTTCAAAAGACCTAATAATCTTTCAAAATTAGTTATATCCTCCTGACATTTGTTTCTGTTTTACAAATTGAACCTATTTGAGGGTGTAGTTGTCAGATAAAATCAAACTTCAGGGGAGTACTCGTAATTTTGAAAAATATATGAATTCTTTTATAATTCGAAAAAAGCTTAGTTTATGAAGAAAATATCCTCCTGTCAACAGATTGAATTTATCAAAGTCTATATCAATCAAATGCAGCAAGACATAGTTCTTGTAATGTTAGATTCTTTGTAGAACAATGCCAGAAAGAAAATCAAGATTTTTAAATTAATCTACTTCATTATTTGCATTTTGTATCAAGCATTATCATTGACTTATGAGATCTACTGTCAACTTAGAAAAGTTCTTTTTCATAATCATAAACTCTCATGATTATAGTAACAACATTCATATCACCACCTAAATTTTCAAGTACCAAACATGCTTTATAGTCGATCACTCAAACTAATTTATCAATCATCTCAAATGACATGAACACTAGTAAAGTACCATATTTATATTCCCAGTTCCAAGGGCTTTCAAGGTGTCAGAAACTTAATTGAGAGGCCAAAAGGGTTTTTACCGTGGAAGTAGCGTAAGTTGGTCCAGAGCCTTCAATGAAAATAAGTCCTTGTTCTGAGGCCTGGTTCATTGCCTATAAAGCACGAAGAAGTTGCATATGAGTAGATTTGAAAACGAAAATTCTACAGCTATGAGAGTCGAAATATTTCTATCTGTTCATACTCGACCCATGAACATGATTAATATAAGTAATATAAAATAAACTTTCTAATTTCCACAGCCTATGTACAATCTTATACATATAGAGCATTAAAAATGATATAATGGGAAGAAATTATACCTGAAAAGTGCCTTTAAGTTCTGTTTATTATCATTGGCATTTAATCGAACACTTTCTCGACGTGTTTTCGTTGTGCCTGCTCAATAAGTTGACAAGCTTCTTCGATGATTTTCTTGGGCAATCAAGGTGATTTTGGATGCAGCTGAAATGTTCTTCTGAAATTTTGCAACTGGAAATTTTTCCCGAAAGAAGTCTATTGCTCCGCAAGAGGCGCGTGGGAATGAAGCGTGCTTATTGGTGCTGCAAAATCTGTTGCTCCGCAAGAGGCCGTGGGAATGAAGCGTGCTTATTGGTGCATTTTGGCTAAGATAAAAAGTGTTTGCACTGCAAGTTTTTGAACTGGTTATGTGTGGCAAACAAATATAATTTTAATGAGAATATTTATATAATTTAGCTGGAGTTGATTATAATTAGTGGTAAAATATGTTTGTGTGTGTAGGCGAGAACAATATCTAGAGATCATGTCTCAAGGCTCCTCTGGACATGGGATGCAAGTACAATGCCAGGCCCTGTCAGCCTATCAATAGTATGGTACGTATATTTCCAACTTTACTTTTATTTTTATTTTATTAATCAAAATTAAAAACTCGTGGTAAGTAGTGCTTTTGATAATTTTATAAATAGCAAGACATTTCATTTTAAGATTATTATCTTTCATGTCTAAATATTTTTATATCATTTATACAATATGAGTATTTCTCTTATTTCTTATTTAAATAGGGTATTTGATTATTGGGATTGAATATTTGAATGCTTTCATCTCTTTTTTCAATAATACAACTTATTCAAATATAAGGAGTTTATATTCAACTTAAAATTAATATTTTTTTGGCAAAATCAAATTTGTAAAAAATGAGTTTTAAAAGTGTTAGCAACTAATTAAATAAAAGTGTAACTTAAATTGTTGTTGAATTAAAGTGATACAAATTTATGTTATAAAAAATTAACAAAATAAAAGTGTTACTTAAAAAAGTGTTACCTAATTAAAGTGTTACGTATAAGTGTTACGTATTTGTAAAGTGTTACATAAATGTTACATAAATATTATAATATAAAAAGTGTTACAAACATATGTTACAAGAAGTATCTAATATAGAAAGTGTTACAATTTGATGTTACGATATAAAAAGTGTTACAATTTGATGTTACCATAGGTCACTTTTTTTGTAGTGTTCTTATTATATGTGCAAACATTTCTTACTATATGTCCAAATATTTTTTACTTAATGTCCAAAAAATAATTTCGGTTACCGAAAATATTTCTGACTATATGTCCGAATGTCCAAAAATTCATACTAGATGACAAAAAATATTTTATTTGATTGCAAAAGTTTCTTGCTTAGATGTGCAAATGTTGTTATATATATATTTTTTACTTATTACACACTTTTTTTTTACTTATTACACACTTTTTTTTTTTACTTATTACACACTTTTGTTTTGCCAAAAAAAATTCTTGCTTAATAGCAAATTATTATTATGTAATTTTTATTTAATACAAATTATATATTATTTTATAGTAAAATTTCATACTTTATGTTCAAAAAATTAATAAAGTTTCTTACTTTATATTTTTTAAAGTAAGAAAGTTTGTTATTTTATATTCGAAAAAGTAGGAAAAGTTCTTATTTTATAGTGAAATTTCTTACTTTATTTTTTAAAATAAAAAGAAAAAATCTTACTTTATAGTGAAAATCTCATATTTTATGTATGAAAAAGTAAGAAAATTTCTTATTAAAAATTTCTTACTTTACATTTAGATTTCTAACTTTATATTTGTTGGGCCAAAAAAAAATTTCTCGCCGGAAAATTTCCGACGGCCGGACGGCGACATGCGGCGGCGGTGGGGGTGGCCGGCGGGAGGTGGTGGTGTATTGTTTATTAATATTATTATTATTAAGGGTAATTTTGTAATTATATATTTATAATTGGACTATTTGATATTTTGTATAATTAGTCATAGTATTTGACAAAAATATTTTTTTATATTTAGTATTTCACAATTGACCCATAATTATATTAATGTTAACCTTTATAATTGGGTTATGTCCTATGTGAATTGAGCTTCGTACTTTAATGATACACAATCTTTCCATTTTCGTTCTCTACAAAAGAGAGATTTTTTTTTGCCTTTTAAAGCTAATAATTATACAAGACTAAAATTTCCTTTATATAATTTATTTTATGTATTGAAATACTAAATACTGAAGAATAAATAATGAGGAATAGCAAAAGTTTACAATAACATTATATTTTTAATCTACATATTGTTGTGCCATGTCTATTTTTTGTGAAATCACTTTTAATATTTACTATGATCCAATTGCATGTGCACCCGGGAGATTAGTGCTGTACCCCTACAAATTTATTGTTCGCAAGCTAGTGCCATTGGCTATTAAGGGATATTACAGTCCCACGTGCTATTTGAATTATAAATATTATCAGTAGTAGTCAATTCGTTTCTCGATGAATGTACTTCTAGATTATTGCATACAAATTAAAAAAGTTAAACCATATTATATTGCACAAAATTATTTTTGAAGAAATTTGTCTTTTCTCTTTCGACTTCTTAAGGACTAAGGGTAATATAGTAAATAAGTAAAACTTCACATTCAAGCGAACAATTTACTTCTAAAACTTTTATTAAGGATGGAGAGAGAGAGTTGCTTTTTCGTTAAGTGCAATTAGATACCATCTTTTCACTCTCAATGTGCTAAGTAAACTTTTTTTTTAGTACTTCAAAATATAAATATTTAATAAAATTCTCGTGGAACACATTATTCACTTATTTTTGTTTTTATTTTGTATCGTATAATATACATCCTATAACATCTATCTATCTATTTATCTATATATATATATATATATATAGGGGCGGATCCAGGATTCTTCGTTCGGGGAGGCCGTGTATTAAAAAGACAAAAATAATTTGGTAAAATGGCAAAAATCGACTCGTGTTATATTAAGAAAAAAATATATTTTTAACTTTTTTGGTGTTACGATAAATTAGAGAGTATATGAAAAAGTAAATAAGGAAAAAATAAAAGAGCTAAAGAGAGCTGAAGGAAAATAAAAAAGATATCTTTTTACTTGGTACCATTAATTTTTGAAAATATGGAAAGAAAAAAAAAGTGAAGAAAAAAGAGAGAAATGAGCGATATTTTTTTTAGTTTTATATTATTATTTTTTAAGGTAAATAACGAGAAAGAGAAAAATAAAAAGAAAGAGAGAGGGGTGATGTTTTTAATTCTGTATTTTTGTTTTTAAATTTAATTAATAAAAAAGAAGAAAATAAAAAGAAAGAAAAATGAAGGATAAAGAATATATGAATTAGTGGATAAAAAGAAATAAAAGAAAAGGAAACTAAAAAGAAACAAATAATAAGAGGAATATAAAAAGAAAGATAAAAAATATAGAAACAAGAGATAAAAAAGAAAGAAAAAATAAGAAAAATTGGGCAAAAATAAGAGTTGAACATGAATCATTCGAGAAGGGATTAAACCACAAACCACTAGACCAAGCAATATATTTTTAAGTTTTAGGAGGCCAATATATATTTAACTATAAATAATAAAAAATCATAAATAATATTAGAGTTTTGGATTTTTTGTTGGGAGGCCCATGGCCCCCTCAAGCTATTAAGTAAATCCACCCCTATATATATATATTACAAAAACTCATTAATTTATACATAATATTTATCAGTTTGTACTAAAAGTGCACTAAAATTTATCAAGTAAAACACAAAATTTTCGTCGCTTTTAACGCAAAATCTCATCATTTCAAATACAAATGTTCATAATTTTAATACATAATTATAAATATATATAAGAAATTTGTACTTGAAAATTCATTCGACTAAATATAACTACATACACCAATGTGTGTGTAATAATTTACTCATTTTATTGATACATCGAACCAATTAGTTCATCCGCCATAATCGTTCATATTCTAAATACAATAAACTATCAAATAAAACCATTCCATGATATCATTCATGATGACCACACACTTCCCTAATTATAATCAAATAATTAGTTCCTTTTAAATCAAATCCTGTCAAACATGTCTTCAGAAAGACCGAATCAAGAAGGAATAGCGTGTGGAAATAAGATTTTGAAATCAAGACTAATTAATAAGCACAAGCAACGTGTACGTACCTAAACCATTGCAAGCCATTAAGATTATAATTAACTAAGTTCACGTGATCCATACAATACAGCTTAATATTATCATGGCATGGTCTAAAAAACATTTTATATATATATATATCTCACATTGTTAAAGTACCTCTCAGCATCTTTCTATTTATTCGATTTGAAACCTAAATCATTGCAAGCCTTAAGATTATCATTATTTATTTTCACGTGATCCATGCAATAGGGCTTAATATTATCATGACATGGTCTAAAAAACATTATATATATATCACATTGTTAAAGTACCTCTCAGCATCTTTTTAATTATTATATTAAAAAAATTGTGGCTAAATTATTGGTATATATTGAGGAAAACTAATATGTGAAGTTTTGTTGGTAATTATATAGTTTTAGTTTGGTGAATTAAATTTTCTTGTAGTGAAACTTTCTTGTGCACCCAAATAACAAATATCGTCCACAATCTTTTATTTTATCAAATCATGATAAAACAATTTATCAATAAATAAAACAAGTTATTTACTGGGCATCACATTCCTCTTGGTAGCATGACGCCACGTTGCCATTATTATTATACGAGTATTTTGCTGTAGGTAGAACCAATAAATGAAAAGGAGCTACCCATATTTATTAGCTTCAACCAAAAAAGATAATTTCAACTCATTTAATATTCAAAATTAAGTTGCACGGTATGAAATTCCAAAATAAAGATTAATGAAATTAACATCTAGAATTCGGTAGTATCTGGTGCATTTTTGGTGGTCCATGTCTTTGCCTAATGAACGCACGGTCCTAGTAGGAATTACAAAAGGCTCCATTGATTTAATGTAGCCTTTATTTTGTTTTGCGTCGTGTTTAGGATAAATTGTGCGATCGTACTTGCATTTTCATGATTAAAATTGATAAATATGATTATTTTTTTCCCAATAATTTACATGATTCTCTAGCATTTCTTTAACCTTTCTATAAACTTCTCTTGTCTCAAGTTTATCCAATAATTGATTCAGAAGGGAAAAGGAAAAAATCCAAATATGTCCGAACAATTTAACCAAACACCCTACTCCTATTAATTACTTTGATGCACAGTTTTAAAGTACTCCGATACTATACATTACTCAATTACTAAATTATTTATAAAGAGTTATGTGGATAGTTAAAAAATATGTATCTAAATTTTAATCGAGTAGTACGATTTGTGCAATGTATTATACGAGAAGACAACTTGGTTATATTAATGGGATATAATAAAAATGTTTTTGAGAATTGCACTATTTATTAATTATTAGTATTGGGTTATGTTTTGTCTGGAGATATGTATTAGTTATTTATTTATGTGATAATACAGGTAATGATTGAATTGGCCTTATATTTGTGGCCAGTGATTTCCATTTCATTAAGTTGATGGGTAAAATTACCCACACACACAAAAAAAGGCTAGACTATACAATAACTAGTGATTTTTCATGGGCCCGCGGGCTCGTCAAACACCGTGAAATTGGGTGATATGATAGCACATTAAATCATGTACTTTGAAAGTGTGCAATCATGTGCCTACTCTCAAGTTGTGTATTATTTAAACCCAAATGGTTTTAGAACTAATTTAAACTTGGCATGGAGAAGTGATGATAATTACGCTAAAGGAAAGCTTGAGAATTGAATCAGTACCATATCACAAATAGTACCGATTGCATTGTATGTGGTGCTCAAAACTTGTTTGCTTTGAAATTAAATTCAACGAGACGACGAAATATGGGGAAAATAATGGACGGACGACAAGCGTTGATTGAGCTTAGACATAAGAACTGAGCAATGATTAATCACGTGTAAAACGAAAATGCCAAAACATACGGGCCACAATGATGTTGATATTCGGCTACAGGTTCCTCACCCCCTTTTTTTCTTTAATGAGTCACGCTCTTGACTTACCTTAAAGTACAAATATTTGCGCTCATGGAGAGAAAAGATCGACTTTCGTATTTGTATTACTAATTTATAAAAGAGAAAATAGTTGATGGAGAGAAAATTGTGGAATATTATTTTCCACAATTTTATCACTTGTTTGTAGTTTGTCTTTTTTAGAACATTAAGTATTTTAGAATTTTAGATTTTTTCATAGTTGGAGTCTAACACTTTATTTAGTTTTCTAAATTCTTGTCTAACTTGTTTATCAAGACTAGGAGTCTTGATTATTTAAAAAAGGAATGAAGACGTAATACAAAGACACGGAAAAAGACACACGAAAAAAAGACGCGAGAAGATCGCAGCAAGTAAGGACGCAAGACACGGAGAATACGAGCAAATAGATTTCTTGTGGCAACGATCCAAATCAAGGAGATTTTCAAAGTTGCGTAACCAACGAAGATCATCACAAACTTTGCCACAAGACTTGAAGCCACGATCTTAATCACGAAGATCTTTGAAATTGCGTAACCAACGGAGAAAATCATCATACCGAGGCGACGAGTATTTTGTGTATCAAGAGTTTGATACAATTGGTTTTTCATATATTACTTTTATTATTTTGTATTGATCTTAAACGTTATAAAGTAATATAATTTTCGGGTTTGTACACCCAAGTTCACAAGTAATTTTACTTGTGAACTGAATTTAAATTGCAATGTTCAAACTATTATTTTTATTTTTATTTCCGCTGCTGTTTCTGTTTACTGGTTGATGTTAGGTCTGGTGACATCTATCACGAAACCTAACATTATTTTTCTAAATCATAATTCTACAAAACTACAATTGATACTAGAGTAGGGTACTTAACACTAAGTATTTCGATTCTTATTTTGTAGGATTTGATATTATGGATGCAGAAGTTGAACTTGACAGGTACGAGAAGTTGAGCATCGAGTACGATGAATTATTTGCCAATTGGGGAAATCAAATACTCAAGGCCAAGGCTCTATGATCAAAGTTGACAAACTAACTCAAGAAAAGGATGATCAACTCAATATAATTGTCCGTTTGGAATCGTCACTCACAAGGAAAGATGTTGAGTTTGAACGAGTGAAGTCTGAGTTGAAAAAGGCCCAAGAAACCCTCACAAACATTAACAAGGGCAAAACTAACTTGATGAAATTCTGGATATGAGTTTTCCAGACTCCTCCAAACACGAAATTGGGTACACGCCTAATCAGCAAACACCAGGATCAAGCCAAAAATCAAAGTCGACCAAACGCCCCAAAAGGAGAATAAGACAATACGTGTGCCATCACTATGGTGAACCAGGTCACATACGAACATACTGCTGGAAGCTTGTTGGCAAGCAAAATCAGTTTAAAAGGTCGAAGCTGACTGCAGAGTTCCGTGACGGTTTCCGTGTTCCTAACACCAAAGCCAACACCAGAGTCAAACAGGTCTGGGTCAAAAAGAACGAGATCAAATGCAACATGATCTATACCTCCCTGAAGTCTCACGTTCCAGGAGCCTGGTACTTCGATAGTGGTTACTCGAAACACATGACCGGCTCGAAAGATCTACTTTCCAACATTGTCAAATTTCAAGGAGGAAAGGTGAAGTATGGTGGAAGTGCAAATGGCCAAATCATTGGCCAAGGACTCTTCATGTGCCTGGTATTACGAAACTCGAGAACATATTACTTGTTGAAGTCCTAACTGCGAACTTGATAAGTATTAGTTAACTGTGCGATGGTGGTTTTAGTGTCAAGTTCTCCCATGAAAAATATGAAGTCTATGATGAAGGGAATGCATGTATTCTTACTAGTTAGAGGACATCGGGCAACTGCTATCAAATCAAAGGTGTAGAAACTGAAGATGTAGGTGGTGACGGTACTGATGACATGTCACCAGACTCACCAACTCAGGCTGCTCTAGAATCAGACTCAGATTCAGATAAGACGTTTGCTCCAGTCGCTCGTATTGAATCGATGGTAAGTGAGTTTATAACAAAAATGTCTGATACACTCGAGATGAGTATGGAAGGTAATCTCTCTTACTTTCTTGGTTTGCAAATTAAACAACTGGATGACGATATTTTTCTTTCTCAGTCCAAATATGTTAATAATCTTATATATTGGTATAGAAAAAAATAGAATTGCATTTCTTTTTCTACAACTGAAGCCGAGTATATTGCAGCTGGAAGTGCTTGTACACAGTGGTTATGGATGAACCAATTGATAGAGGACTACGGTCTACATAGAAGAATATTGACTGTGCTCTGTGATAATTTCAGTGCCATTGATATCTCGAAAAGTCCGGTCCAGCACTCACGAATCAAACACATTGACATAAGGTACCACTTTATTCGTGATTTGGTTGAGAGAAAGATAGTGAGTCTTGAGCATATAGGAACAGACAATCAGCTTGCTGACATCTTCACAAAGGCATTAGATTTTAGAGACCTTTTCTCGTTTGAGAAGAGATCTCGGAATGTGCATTGTCTAAGTCCGTGTTAGCTTTGATGTTGTGATGCCCAATTATGTCATTAGTCACAACATCTATATATTTTGCATATATTTTTATTTTTCTGTTTTCATACATATACTAAATGCATTAGGGTCTGATTGAAGTGCAGAAAAATCATGTGTTGTAATAAAAAATGGTGACAAGAAGACTAACCTCTTCAAGTAGGTGATTGTGGAACTTTCCCGCAGAAACTATTTTTCTCCCAAGTCCAAA
Organism: Phtheirospermum japonicum; assembly: GCA_014905375.1. Lineage (NCBI taxonomy): Eukaryota > Viridiplantae > Streptophyta > Magnoliopsida > Lamiales > Orobanchaceae > Phtheirospermum > Phtheirospermum japonicum. Next base: position 1,590,812 of record BMAC01000186.1, read on the forward strand.
AAACAAGGGGTGTTATAAGCAATTGCTGAAGATAAGCTAATTTCTCTTCAAATCTTAAAAAGATGAAGAAGATCCGAATTAAAAAAGATCCAATCTCTAAATTTCCACCCTCTTGAGTGATTTTGACGTAGTCATTAACTTGGGTTAAGGGGTCTGTTTTCATAGACTTCACTGAAGCAATGTTGGTTATAATGTCATCTCATAAAAAGCAACACTGATCATGTCACCTAAATCAATTGCTGAATTTTTTTTTTTATCTTTTTAGGACATTTTTTTTTTTGGCATCAAATAGGACATTGCCATCTTGCTTTGTGTTATATTGCTTGTAAGTCTTTTATTGAATTCTCTTAATCGTGTTGCGAATCTTGCTAACCAAGTGTTTCAGTGGTGTTATAATCAGAGGATTGGACAGGTAATAAGGGGTTGATTTGGCGAGTGAAAAATTGCTTTGCAAAGAATTTGTTCAACTATGGTGATGGTTTATAAAAATCTAACTCCATCTCGGTTTTATTTGTAGTTGAGATTTATGATTTTAATTTCCAAATATGAGATAGTGGGTTATTTAAGCATAGAGATCGTGTGTCTTATCTTGAAAAAGAGTGAACTTGTTTTTAAGGAGAGAAAAATCTAAGGTCTTATAGAATGGTGGGGGGGGGGTTGATATTTATTCACTTTACTTTTTCATCCCTTCCTTTATCTACTGCGTATGATTTTTCCATATTGACAAAGTTAAGTTTTTTATTTTTCCTTTCTCTTAATTTTACTGCCTACGACACTCGATTTTGTGTTTGTAGTTGTTTCCAATCTCTTGCAGAATGTCAAATTCACCATCACCCAGCAAAACTCCGAAAACAGACACTGCGCCTGAATGATAAGAAAAATCCACCCAAAATCCAAGAAAAAAAGTTCTAAAGCTGCCCAGAAATTTCATGATGGTTCTGGTGATGTGTCACCGAAACCAACATCCACTGCAGACAATCCTGCCTCTTCTCCAAGCTTCGATTCTGACAATATTTCATCTGCCAGTGCACCGATGTCAACAACTGCCTCCGACCACTCTGCTAGCTCTGATGAGGCTCCGTCTCAAGCCGTCGAGATTGAAGACATGGAACCAATCTCCACGAGGTTCTTAACGAGTGAAGTTGAAGAGCTGTTCTTGGAATTTCAAAATCGAGGCATGACTACTGAGCGCCAAATCCCCGGTGATATTATCATGAAGCAGAATCTGATTACCTTCTTTAGGCACCGAGGCGCCTCTTCGAGCTGGTGTCATATCTGGTGATGGTTCTGGTGTTCCCAACATCCGTACCAACATGGTTCATTTTACTGCTCTGGTTGTCCGAGCCCAGATTACTTTGTTTGATAACTAGGTTTCACAGCACCAGGCATTTCGGGACTCGTTTTTGAGGTCCTTATGCTTTCAGAATAAAAAAGGGGAGAAGATGTAGAAGACGCAGCTGTTTCGTTTGGAAAAAGAGAGAGGACTCGTACTTCTAGTTCGATCTTATTAAGGGGGGTTTTAAATTTAGGGGGAGTCTTTGAACATTTTGGTTCGTCTTGGTGGTTTTTTCCAGAAAGACAAAAGGGGGAGATTGTTGGAAAAATTATTTTCGACAATTTTATTCCTTGTTTGTAGTTTGCCTTTCTTAGGACATTAAGTATTTTAGGACTCTAGATTTCTTTCCTAGTTGGAGTCTAGAACTTTATTTAGTTTCCTAAGTCTTTGTCTAACTTGTTTATCAAGACTAGGAGTCTTGATTATTTAAAGAAGGAATGAAGACGCAATACAAAGACACGAAAAAAAGACACACGAAAGAAAGACGCGAGAAGATCGCAACAAGTAAGGACTCAAGACACAGAGAACACGAGCAAATAGATTTCTTGAGGCAACGATACAAATCAAGGAGATCTTCAAAGTTGCATAACCAACGAAGAAGATCATCACAAACTCTGCCACAAGACTTGAAGCCACGATCTTAATCACGAAGATCTTTGAAGTTGCGTAACCAATGGAGAAGATCATCATACCGAGGCGACGAGTATTTTGTTTATCAAGAGTTTGATACAATTGTTTTTTCATATATTACTTTTATTATTTTGTATTGATCTTAAACGTTATAAAGTAATATAGTTTTCGAGTTTGTATACCCAAGTTCATAAGTACTTTTACTTGTGAACTGAATTTAAATTGCTGTGTTTAAACTATTATTTTTATTTTTATTTCCGCTACTGTTTTCGTTTACTGGTTGATGTTAGGTCTGGTGACATCTATCACGAAACCTAACATCATTTTTGTAAGTCATAATTCTACAAAACTACAGTTGAGACCGAATATTTTGGGCCGATCACAAATTATGAAAGATGCTTGTCCCTTCTTAATTGGTTCTTTTGTTTTTCTTTTTTCTTTTTTGAATTACGATATTGAGATTTTTTATTTTTATTTTTTGAAATCACGATATCAGAATTTTAGTTTTTTCTTTTCTTTTTCTTTTGTTCTTTTTTGTGAAATCTCGATATTGAGATTTTAGTTTTATCGAATCCCGATATCGGGATTTCAGTTTTTCTTTCTTTTACCAAAATTCATATTCATATTAATTTGGCATGAGATGAGAACAAAAGAATCTTTCGATTTTCTGATTTTTTTTCAGAGGATATAACTTAAGGTGGCTAATCTTTTGGCAACTAAATAATAAATATTCTTGTAGTCAAATATCTCTAAAATGTAATTGCAGACCTAAATTAATATTCCTTTCGGAAAAGGAGATATTTACGCGCACTCCTTATTGTCTGCATAAAAACTCGGAATGTCAGCAGGAATATTAAATGCACGAAGTTTGAATATCCACTTTGTTTAACCGGCTTAATAATAAGTCCCAACAAAACAAAATGCAAAAAAAAGGAAATGAAAAAAGTATAAGAATAAACTATTTCCATTAATAAAACTATATATACATTGTTTTAAAGTGCAATAAATAATTAAAACTATATATATAATAAAAAAAAGTTGTTAATAGTTAATATTTATATTAGAAAAATGCATAACAAACCAAGAAACTCCACATGACAAACCCTTTCTTATATATATATATATATATATATATATATATATATATATATATATATATATATATATATATATATATACACACACACACACACACACACACACAATTTTCTCATTTTTTATAAATAAATACTAAACATGTCATTGTTATACACACTGGAATTCACTCTTTTATTTGCATATATCATCAACTTTTCCTATTAAAACTCTATCGTTCTCTCATTTAATAATGGATCGAACCAATAACTTTTTCTCAAAACTCTCAAATTTTCTCACCCTCCCAAGATTATTATCCTAACCTTGAAAATACTCAAAACTTTGAAGAATTCCTAAATTTTGAAACTTCTCTAAACACCTAATTTACTCAAAATTTCATGCAAACTCCTATCCCCAAACATCACCAAACTTCTGAAAACATCCCTTGAAACTCAGTTCCTCCACAAGGTTGGACAGACTAAGAAGATGTAGCACTAATGTCTTTTTGGTGTCTCGTCAGTAAGAATCCAATTTTTTGGAATAATCAAAATATTGACAAGTTATAGAAACACGTTTTAGAATTATATGAACAAGTTCGAATAAAAGACCCAGAAAATATGGGCGAAAAAAGGGCCTTTGAGTTATTGGTAAATTGCTATAAATGAATTAATATAAATGTAACAAAGTGGATCACATAAAAGAAAGCATATAATCAAAGGACGAACGGAATGTCCAACAAATATATTGAGAAAGCAGCCCAAGCAATGTATGAGAAATCTAAGTTTACGCACCAAGAGGTTTTTCAACGAGTTATGCGTCAGAATTCCAAATTGAGATTAAAATTGGGTATTGATCATACATGTTCCCATCCAGACGATGAAGATAATGTTGAAGAAGGCCGTGGCAGCTCAAAAAAATCACAAACCAATGAAGATGGGGAGGACCTAACCGAATCCACTCCATAAACTCCAATTAGTGATGCTTCATCAACGCATCATCCCATTGGTAAAGATAATGCTAAGATTAAGAGAAAGGAAAATATGTGGCCTCACATTGTTCCCTATCCCTGATGATATCACTGCAGAAGTTCATGCGATGAGAATCGCACATAAAAAAGAACTTGAAGCAATGACTAATCTGGGACAAATAAGGATGAAATCATATTTGCTTAATACCTTGATGGACAAAAGACACTTATCTCCAGAAGAAGATAATTTGAAAAGTCATCTAATGGCAGAATTATTTCCATAAAGATTGTACTTTATTTCTTATAATATTAGTTTTGTCATTTTAATTATTGTCATGTAGTACCTTTTCATTTGTGTAATTTTAGCTTATGTAATTTTGGGTGGTGTCTAATTTTAGTTTATGTAACTTCAGTTGTCGTTGAATTTTAGTTTATGTAGTTTCAGTTGTTGTTCAATATTAATTTTATGTCATTTTGATTATTTTCAAGCATTTGGTATACGAATGGTTATGATGTTCACGACTCTATGAATGTCATAAATATTATTACACAAAACACCAAGAGTCATGTGGCTCTATCAAGTCATATATATTACATTTTAAGAGTTGCATCATTATTTTTAAGAGTCACATGCACTAAATTTCAATTTTACATGCATCTGACAAATTTCACATGCATTACAACTGTCAATCACATCGCTGATCAGATAATTGAATTTTTAAATCTAAAATCAAACCTAACTCTAATCTCCCCCACGTTGTTTTAATATCCTCGTAATAGTGAATCCACCATTCTCCATAATAATGTCATCAAATGAATACTTTTATCATAGCTCAAGCTCTAGTAATGATGCTTCTAATTTCATAGAATTTGATGAATGGAAAGAATGTGTTGCTAAACGAAAATCGACAACTTGACAGATTGTCGAGGAGGTGGTCATTCAGTTTCCAACTCTATTCTTACAACCTAAAAACCACTCTATTAGAGAAATGAGGCAGGTTATTGAACAAAAACATGAGAAGACCATGACGACCTATTCGAGTGGTACTTTTCAGAAGATTCAATCTATCCTACAAAAATTTCTGAACAAGGTTTCGCATGCAAAAGTCATTGTCCCAACATATAATGAACAAAACAATTGCCATTGATGAGTATTTTCAACAAAAGCGTGATGCCACTGGTCGCTCATGTATTTCTTCGATTTAAAATTGTACTCCATCTATGAGGGTGTTGACTTATAGAAATATAGTAGACCTGCACAAAGGGTACTTGTGCAAGAGCGAACAAACCATAAGGGCTTCGCTTAAAAAATTCATTGAAGGTATAATTTCAAACTTCGGTGGTGAGTACCTCGGAAAGTCCACTGAAGAGGACATGACATATCTTCTGCGTGTCGGTGAAGAAAGTGGGTTCCCAGGTATGACGGGTAGTATTGATTGTATACACTGGGAATGAGAAAATTGTACTACTGCAAGGGCAAGGCAATATACAAGAAGAAGTGGTAAGTCAACAATCATCTTGGAAGCAGTTGCATCACAAGACTTATGGAACTGGCATGCATATTTTGGAACCACATGTTCCCTAAATGATATGAATGTGCTTGAACAATCTCTTATTTTCAACAATATCTTGAAAGGCCGAGCACCAAAGATAAGTTATGTCATGAATGGTCAAGTAAGGTATATGCAGTATTATCTCGTTGATAGCATATATCCTTCATGAATAGCATTTGTCAAATATATTACTTCTCCTCCCATTCGTAAGCTCAAGTTATTTGCTGAACATCAAGAGGCTGCTCGAAAAGATGTTGATAAAGTATTTGGTGTTCTACAAGCTCATTTTGCATTTATCAAGCGCCCATGTCTCTTATGAGATCGTGATATGATGGGAAATATAATGATTGCTTGCATCATCATGCACAATATGATAGTGGGAGGATGAATGACACACTTACCTAAACTATCGTGACCCCATTAAATTTATGCGAAATCGACCTACACGACTGAATATTCATAGTGGTGGAGAAGATAATGATTATTCAGATTTTGAATTCTATACAAAAAAGATTTCAAGCCTATCTATATGAATAACAGGTCACAACTTAATATTTTTAAGATTAAGAAGTAAATGAGTATATATTATTTTATGCCAATTATGAATTTATATTAATATATCTTTTTTCAACCAACATTAATCGGGTATTTTCAACTCTATTCTTAATGAGTCCGCGTTAGGCATGGCAATGGGCGGGTCGGGTCGGGTCTGTCAGTTACATTGATTTTTTTTTATTACTTTTATTAAATTTAAAATTAATTTAATATATAATAATACATATATCATTATAAGAATTAAATATAAGATAAAAAATAGTTAAAAACAATACTAAAAGTAAAAAAGACTTAATAATTCATATAAAATAAATATTTAAAATATATATAATATATATTTAAAAACAAAAAATATAAAATGGGTCGGGACGGAGCGGGTACCTGCCCAGCGGAGATGGTACCCAAACCTGCCTCGCCCCGCCACGGTTCACGAGGCGGGGCGCCCCAAACGTTACGGGTCGGGTTGGGGCAGGATTGCCATCCTAGTCCGCGTGTGTTTAAAACATCACTTATTGTAAACGGGGATGTTTGTTATTTAAATTTGAAATACGTTGTTTTTTTTGGTTTTGTAATCATTTTTATTTAAGAAACGATCGAATTCAAATAAAGTTGCACTTACCAATGTATTACGAGCAATATATAATTACATAGTAACACTTCATCTCATTTTATGCCTAAAAACAAACAAACAAATATATTTTGTTTTTCAAACATATATAGCCAGTTTAATTGTAAAAATAAAGGTGATTTCTACGTGTGATTGTGCAATTTTTTATTTAATTAAAATCATTAAACCCAAAGTTAGTTATAAACAAGGAACACGACGTCTTCGGGTTTATTAAATAAATAATATGTTTTTTATTCAAAATTACAAAAATAATACACTTTAAAAAATGTTTACGTTTTTGGATCGGGACGCCTTTCCCAAGGGTGTCCCGGGTATGTTTGCTCGAAAATTCTTTTATAGGGCGCAAATGAAAAAAAAAACTTTGGGGGGGCGGGACGCCATTGGGAAAGGCGTCCCGGGTGTTTTATGCAAAAAAAAAATGCGGGGGACGGGACGCCCTTCCCAGTGGCGTCCCGAGTTGTTTTTGCAAATTCGAAAGATTTGCATCCCTAAAGATTCCATATATTGTTTATTTATATTAATTTATTTTTTGTTATTTATTTATTTATATTAATTTGTAAACATATTTTAGGTAAAATAAATTTATTTGTAATTTATATTAATTTTTAAACATTATTTATATAAATTAATTTATAATTTATTTATAATATTTTAGGTAAAATAAATAAACATATCATAATTATATCTAAAAATTACAAGAAATTTTATTAATGAAAGGAAAAACAAAATATTACACACTTTATTAAACAAATAAGTAGAGGACTTACTTCTAAACCCAAATAAATTTTATTAAATATTGATACTAAAATTAACATATTAACAAATTTAAATAATTCACATAATGAACAGCTTCATCACAAATCAATAGTGTTAAATTTCTATATATATATATATATATATATATATATATATATATATATATATATATTAATTTTTATTATTTTAATATTAATTAGAGTATCTATTCTAATTATGTTAAGAAGATTCCTACATAATTAAAATAAGAAACTAATCCAAGTTGGCTTTTTAATTAAAAAAAGAAACCAAATCATAATAATATTAATTAAGGTATCTTCATAATTATGTTAAAAAAATCCCTATATAACTTAAAAAAGAAAATAATCCTACATATCATTTTACGTGGCAGTTTTTCTCTTTCTACTCATCTTTTTTTCTCTTTTCAGACCTCTCTTTATTATATATATATATATATATATATAATTATATATTATATATATATATATATATATAGATATCAAAATTGTGGGAAGAAGAATACTACAAAAATTATTACATATTTTGACTATGATTTAAAAAAAGAAAGAAAAAGAAAAAGAAGAAGAAAAAGAAAGAAAGAAAAGGAAAATTTTATTTAGAGATTCAGAAAAGAAGAAATCAATAAAACAGACGTGAACGGAACAAAATCTATTTAAAACATTGTAGCTTGTAGGTTTAAGCATATCGCGGGGTAGGGGACCTATTTTACTTGTATATAAGTTGTACAATTTGACATTTTAACAATATTTTGACTTACGAAACAAATGGAGCATTTAATTGTGACAAACGAGTAATGATCAGAATGGGGTTGAAA
>BMAC01000186.1:1611793-1630084 GCA_014905375.1 Phtheirospermum japonicum
CGATTACGGCGGCGGCGATGATTTCCTGGAGGGCGGGTATATTCTGCCGGTGATCCACCACCACCAACACTCGGACTCAATATCCGGCGATGTTAACATGTTGGAGAAAGTCTTACGATGAGTATCTGCAGCTACTGTAGATCGACCAAAAATAATTGGAAAAAAAAAAGAGCATGGTAACAACTTGTATGTAAGTAAATAAAACGCGGTACGACTTTTTGTGACGACGACTTATGTTGTCAATCTTGAATAAGTGCGTGTGCTAATGATAATTCTTTTTTTTTTTTACCCCTTCATCAACCATTTAACTATAGTGGATGAAGAGTTGAATTAATTTAATTAATGTAATGTCACACGCTCTGCATTTTCGGATTTTCTCACGGTCGTTTTATTAGAGCTACCGAAATAGGAATATCGGTTTCAGTAGAGATCATATTAAACTTTAAATTAATATTAGTACTAATAATGTATCAAACATAATACTATGAAACATAAATTTAAATACTTATATTGTTTTTAGGCTTTTAAAAAAGAATACATTTGTTTATAATTTAAAAATAATATCATATTGATAAATGACTCGTGGACCATGGATCAAGTTGGTGGAATAATAACTCAAAATTAAAGACTTTAAAACGCCTGTTCAAGTCCCATTACACATCATTTTCGGCGAAACACAATTTGTTAAATATTCCTCTTTCAAGTTGCCAAAACACAATTTTGTTAGCTACTTACCTGGAAATGGATACACATACTCCTTTTTTTCAATTTACCAAACTTAATTTTCTTGGATACTTACAGGGAAATAGATCCTTTATGGCATGTCTGAAATAATATTAGTTCTAAACTCCAATATTCAATATTTTGAGGCATTGAGAATATTGAAAATCGGTGTTAATTATAGAATTAAGAATTATTTACTCTAAATATTAAAATATTTTTAAAAATTAGATGATATTGTATTATTATATTATATTATTTAAATTTAAAAAGAAGAAAAGAAAAGAAAAAAGTGAAGAGAATAGAAGATAAATGTAATTTGGTATATGATAGGTATTGGGTTCAGAAATAACCCAGAAAATTGCTCCAAACTCATTATTTTAAATCCTTCTCCAAACATAATCTTAGCCTGTGTTTGTTAGGAGACTTTTGGGGTTTATATATAGAACGCTGGATTTAGATCCATCCCACGAAAATATCTAATTAATATATTTAACATATAATTAATTTTTCATTTTTACATATACCCCTTAATTAATAGAGGCGATTCTCATATGATTCATTAGGTTTATTTTACCTCAAATACTCTAGTAAAAACATTAACTTCCCAAATAATCAATTATCTTCATTTTTTTTTTTTTTTTGAAAAAATAAAAAATATATTAAATATTGGGTAAATCAGCGAGCTCTGGTTGACAAACAAAGTTTGGAGGCGAGCTCCCTCATAAAAGAGGAACTAGTTTTAGCGAAAAAAAAAAAAGAAAAGATCATGATCAACACAAATCTTCAAACGTCTAATTCAATAAAAAGCCCGAAAATGATAGACCATTGCAAAGAAGCCAACCATCATCAAGTAGAAGCGCGCAAGTGGCAGCACACTCCACCTCCCCTAACGCTGCGTAAGTCACATTTTTTGCATCCCCAAGAATACAAAAATCGGAGACATTGAGCTCTCGTGCAACGGCAAGGGCTTCGCGCATGGCCAGGAATTCGTCAATCTCTGAATCGGTAATGCCAACAACTTTCTTACTGAGGCCATACATGAGTTTTGTGTGACGGAACTCAACGTAGACACCCAGGCCCGCGAAGGCCCGAGATCTGGAGATTGCTCCATCAAAAAATACCTTTGTAGAAGTTGGGGTGGGTGGGGGGTGGGAGAGAGTAGTAAGGTTCGATGAGGAGTAAGAGTGACGGAATCACGCTCGGGCAGAAATTGGCCATTTGAAAGTCTGATAAGGAGCAAATGGCCGAATGTACCAAGAAGTATGGGTCCAACACGTTACCATCAAAAATTAAGCTGTTGCGGTGAAACCATAAATGGTTGCAAACAACAGTAAACAATTTAATTGCCGACGTATTATTTGAGAGGATAATGTCTCAAATCCATAGGTCCACCAACGACTGTCAAAAAGAATATAGGAGACTGGCTTCTTCCAAATCCGAATCGCAAAGGGACAATCAAAGAGGAGGTGACGCAAAATAGCCACCTTGTAGTTGCAGAAAAGGCAAGTCTAGTCGAGCGTAAGGCGTCGCTTAGATAGATTATTAGGCGAGGGTAGAGAGTTTGTGCAACATCACCATAAAAAGTGATGAACTCTGCTAGGGATGCGGAGGTGACATAATTTATTTCAGAGAGGGTTCGGGCCTTGAATGGATGAGGATGTCGGGTGAGGGTCTGATGGAGATGCGAGTAGGCTGTGAGCAACGTGATAAGCCAATTTCACAGAGTGTTTACTATTTTTTATTGTGGTGCAAAATCTAACAGTCAGGGGTGGCATTATTTCGGATAGGGATTGAGAGGATCAAAGAAGCTTCATCCTCGCTGAAGATATTATTTACTAAATTATTCTAAGAGTTGGACGAGTGAATGATTAGTTCGGAGACATGCGCATCAAATGAAAGCAGGTTGCAATGCGAGCGAACTTGGAAATCATGGGGCCTAGGGAGCCAACGATCGTGTCAAATCTTAGTGGAGGAGCCCGAGTAGATTTGACGGTGAGAACCAAGTAGGAGCACATGTCGACTATCGAGGATGCTACACTATGTCCAAGTAGGGCGAGGGCTTGGAAGAGCTTCAAAAAAAGAACCAGATGTATAATATTTCCCTTTGAGGACTTTGGCCAATAGCGATGAAGGATTCGTAAGTAAGCGTAAGCTTATTTGCCGAGCATTGCGAGGTTGAAGGCGCGAAGGTCTCTAAAGCCCAGTTCGCCATATTTTTTACTAAACTTTAATTTATGCCAAGAAACCTAGTGAATTTTTCTTTTGCCTTCAAACGAACCCCACCAAAAGTTGCTAATAAGAGACTGAAGATCGAGCTAAAGACCATCAGGTAGTTTAAAGCAGGACATGACATATGTGGGGATGACTTGAAAAACTGATTTAATGAGCATCTCCTTCCCAGATTTAGAGAGCGAGTTTACTTTCAAATTTGAAATCCTCTTCTGGACAGTGTCTTTTAAATGACAAAAAATCTCCATCTTGCTTCTACCCATCAACGACTACAACCCGAGATATTTTGCGTGATTTGTGACTTAAGGAATATCCATGATGTTAGTGATAGCTGAAATGATAGCTGGATTCGTGTTTGGGCTGAAGACAATGCTGGACTTGTCAATATTAATTAGCTGACCTGAGACTCATTCATAAGAATCAGTCTAAACTACTGTACTTATTTAATCTAAACTACTACATAAGAATATTACTGTACCTTTATTAATGATTTTTCCCCTTTCAATATTTTTTTTCTTTATTCAACATTTAATACGACCAAAATTCATACGTTTACATAACATTTCCATATCATTGTCACCAACCGTTAACGACGAATTTCATACTACACTGTGCATTTTCATACTACTTAATGTAATTTTATATTTTACTGTATACAGTCGGAAATCCATACTACTAATTTTTTTACTTTTAGTCATTATAGGCAAAATTTCACAGTACACTGTGAGATTTCATACTATATCATATAATTATTTTATGCAATATATTACACTAAAATACTTCTTTTTTTAATAATTTTATATTTTTAAATTCCAATTTCATACTATATATGAAATTCAAACTGATATTGTAGATTTCATACTAAAATTTCACAAAATCAATAAAATTTCATACTATTATATTTTAAAACTATACTACTATTATCAAATTACATACTATTATATTCTAAAATTCATACTACCATTATCAAATTCACAACTCTAATAAAATTAAAAAAAAATCAATAAAAATAATTTTACATTTTTAAATTCATAATACTATCATCAAATTACATACTAACCCTACCAGACTGCAAAATACATTATGCATTTTTTTTTTCAAAAGTTTAGATTGGATTGTCAAAACTTATATTAAATTGCACAAGAAAAAATATCTTCAAAATAAAAATACATACTGCACCAAGTATGATTTCATGCTACTCATTACATGTGGAGCAAAATTACATACGCCATTATTATTATTATTATTATTATTATTATTGTTGTTGTTGTTGTTGTTGTTGTTGTTGTTGTTGTTGTTACTATTATTATTATTATTATTATTATTATTATTATTATTATTATTATTATTATTATTATTATGTATAGGGGTAGTTTTGATCATTTATGTTGTAATTTTGATTAAATAGGATATGATTGACGAAATGGAATAAAATATTTTTCGTTAGAGTATTTGACAATTAATGATAATGGGAGTGAAGTAAATGAGAATCTTTCCTAATTAATATTCTTGAAATACTAATTTTATACATAGTAAATTGGAAATTGATGATTGAAATGCAAAATCGTAATATTCCAATAACAAATATACTCATTACAACTCTAATTTTTATAAGTATTAATTGACATTGATAAATTAAAGAAGATTATAATTGAAAAACACTAACTAAATTTATAACTTAACTATATAACTACTCATTTTTTAATTTATGTGAAATCAACCGCATGACTATCATATCGGGTTGGAAGGAATATTTGTTTAGGGCATTTTCAACAGCCGACACTAAATCTTCACCAAAAAGATATTCCATATTATACTTTATTTTATTTATCCAATCTCAAATTTTGTTATCTTATAATTATAAACATATGAAATAGGTATTTTTATTTATTATAATTTTTAACATTAAGAAACTGAATTAACAATTATAATATTAATAGGTAAAATTCAATTATAATAAGGCAAAATAAGAATTGCAATTCGTAATAATATTATTTAAAAAACTAAGTTGCATAATATTATATTCCAATTATCAAAGAAGCGACGCCAAATGTGAAACCAACTCTAGTAGTTTAAATATATTTGGACAATTTTTCTTTCGGATCTTGAAGGGTCGAGGGTAGTCTTTCAAATTATTAGAAAAGTTATTGCATTTGTTTCATTTGTATTCTCAATATTTTGATGTTTACTTATTTTATGTAATTATATATATAATAGATAAATTATTTATTTTAGATATTTTGTTTTTTTTTTGTTATTTTAATATTTATATTTCAAAATTTTATAAAATCATGTCTGATTTGTGTGTTATATTATTTATCAAATCATGCCCTGTGGGTAGATTTGGTGTATTGTTTTATTATATTTTTTTAGAATGTCAATTTATTCATAAATAAATGTATACTGATGAGTTAAGTGCAATATTATATTGATATTTAGAATTGAATAAATTAATAAGTTATCATTGCTTTATAGTCACTATATATAAAGTTTGAGATTATAATTTGGGAAAAAAATTCTTTGCCACACCTGTACTTGCAGCGTTTTTATAGTTTGTAACATAATATTTTTTTTGTTGTTATTAACAACCCAAATTATGCGGATTTTGCTCTTTGCAACCTTCAGGCTATTTTTCATTAAAAAAATGGTTGAATCGAAGCACGTAAGCGTCATGCCTCATCACCAATTATTATGTTGGGCAATACTTTCATGTTTTTAGAACGTCATGCCTCATCACCAATTATTATGTTGGGCAATATTTTCATGTTTTTAGAATGAGTTCGATTCAACCATTTTTTTAATGAAAAATAGTTTTAAGGTTGCAAAGAGCAAAACCCGCATACTTTTTATTGTTAATAATAATAAAAAAAACACATTAGGTTGCAAACCATAAAAACACTACAAGTACAAGTGGCAAAGAGTATTTTTTCCTTATAATTTTACAAATTCAACCATTTCAGATTTAGCTTGTAATTAGCGATTACGATACGGTTAAAACAATAGATGCGTACTAGCCATAACCTAATTGGTATATGGACAATTACGGTTCGATTACAAATAGGTGGTTCAACTAGTTCATTTTTGTTTGTATTAATTTCATTTTTAATTTGATGATTTTTGCAAATAATACTTAGCATTAATAATTAACTTGAATTGTAATTAAAACAAATAAAATTACAAAATAGCAATTCAAAATGTAATTACGGATTACAAAATTATCGTCGTTTTTATGCTTTGGTACAGGAACATAATAAATTGCTGGTTTATTTTAGCATTTGTCAAAGCATTACAGTTATACATACAAGATATATAATACAAGTTGGTCGTGAAAATGGAGAATAATTAGATTAGATTAGAGTAGATAGCAAATCTTCAATGATTTTATTAAATGTATTTTTGGTGGATTTTCGATCGCTTTCGTTTCTGCTCTATTTTTATATCATTTTTTGACAGTCCATAGTCGTTAGTCCATGTTTCTTAACTGGCAATTGCCAAATATATTCTCTATTTCTTTCTTTTTTTTCTTATTAAATGAGAGGTTGTTCGGCAGATCTTGTGTAATATGCGATAAAAGATGCGTAAGAGCCTATAAAATATCTAAACGTGTTTTGCAATTTAAAAAAGAAAAAAAATCAATATAACTTCTCAAAATAAGATGTAATTAGGGTTAAATTATATAGTGCATTCGAGCTCACTATTTAATTAATTCCACATGTGTAAATGGCTCTCAAACCTCAATTTTCAGTTTCATTTCACAATCTCTGCTCCCGTCCCCAAGCTCCAACAATAATTCTCGAGTAATTCTCCGGAGATTGCAGCGGTGATGAGTTTCGCATGATTCTCCATCTTCACTTTTCTCTTTCAGCTCTACCTTTCTATTTCTCTGATGGCGCTCTACTCCAAAAACGAAATTAATTGCAGTGGCGACCTCGCTGTGATTTTTTTTTAAATCATGAATGCTCCAGTGATTGCAGTCAGACGATATCAATTTGTTCAGATTCTAACCATGCTCTTCTTCGATCGCAATGGACGAGAATCAATTGCAAGGTAAGTTCTTATATTTAAGTTTGTTTGTTTCAACATTCATTTAGATTATGTAACTTCTAGTTTTGAATATCAATTTCAATTTCTTGTAGTTGATTCGATTGTCCCTGCATATAATTCGGTTTCTAACTTGAATTTTGTGTGAGTTCATTTATACCTTAAATTAGTTCCATTTCTGATGCAAATTGTTCTACTACAGGTTTGTTTATCTCAGACTTTTTTTTTTTTCAATTTTACTAATGAATATGACAACTATATGTAATGATATATGTAAATTATATGTGATAAATATGATAAATAACTAAAGCAATTATGTCATCACTATATTGAGAGGGTGTTCGACAGATCTTGTGTAATATGCGATAAAGATGTTCGAAAGCTTATAAAATATCTAAGTAAGATGTAATCAAGACAAATTATATGGTGCACTCGAGTCATTTAATTAATTTCACACTTGTGAACAACTCCTAAAACTTAATCAATCTCTGCTTTTGTTCCCAAGCTCCAACAATAATTCTCGAGCAATTCTCTGACGATCGCAGTGGCGACGAGCTCTGAGTGATTTTCCAGCTTCACATTTCTCTTTCAACTCCACCTTTCTCTCTCTTCGACGGTGCTCTCCTCCAAAAATAGAATTAATCGCAGTTACGTCAATCGCTATCAATCTCTTTAATCATAAATTCTTTGTTGATTGCAGTCAGGCGAGATCATTTTGTCATGATTTTATTTCTACGACTTAAGCTCACCAATTGCAATGGACGAGAATCAATTGCAGAGTATGCTTTTTTATTCTGAGTTTGTTTATCTCAGTATTCATTTAGATTATGTAACTCTTAATTTTGATTATTTATTTTATTTGATTAACATGGATTTGTCTTGATTTTAGTTAGTATTTTGGTTCATTTTTATTATTGATTTTGGTATAAGTTGGATAGATTAAGCATATTTTCATATTTTCTTATCTCCAACTTATTTTATCTTATTTTAATTATAATTAATTAATATTATATTTATTTTAGGAATTTTGAAGATTTATGGTTTGGACGTAAATGAGGATGGGCGTACGAGTGGAGTTTCAGCGAAAACGGGCCTCAATTTGAAGTATTTAAGCTGACACTGGGTATGCTGATTGACACTGGGTTACCCAGTGTTGACTGCGCGACAGAGAAGCTAACGGTAGCTGTTAGCGGTATCTCCTTACCGCTAACTTGCCCAGAAACCGACTTAAGATGTCTTGTTGTCCAAGAAACCTGAAAATTATAAATAACCCCCCATAATCCGACTTAGGGCGGACACACACACCTTAGGAACTTTCCTAAACATAATCCTAGGTTTGAGAAACCTATTTTCAACACCCTACAACATATTTTTAAGATCTACGACAAAGATTCAAGATCCCGATCTCCAAGATGAAGATTTTTGCTCGAGATCCGATTTTTCGACCAAGATCAACCATCCATAGTCCAAATTCTTAGAGATATTTTCAGCATCTCGTAGTTATTAATAAATTTTCTAAACATTAGTTACTTTTTAGATTAATTCTTAGATAATTTATGTTCTTAGGAATTTATCACTTTGTTTTGGATATTTGAATCGCTGAGTTTGGAACATTAGATATCGTTTTTGTTATAAATTTAGTTGCTGCATTCTTGATTTAGTTCATGCTTGGTGATGATATTGTTCATGCTTGAATATTTAGTGCCTAAGTTTAATTAATTAATTGTTAATTTGGTTCATGATATGCAATTGCTTGAGAATTTTAGAATTACTTTGTTCTTGAGAATTCATATGCTTGATGATTATCTGGCGATCCCATGTCATACGGCTCCCACACAAACTGAAATTTATGAAATAATACATTAGACACTATAGTGTGTGAAATTATATAAATAAAACATTAAAAATAAATATAAACCTGGTACGGTAGTAATTGGTCTACCATGTCCCGAATGATACACAATGAGTGACTCGTAGTGTGTGTGAACCAGCAAAACTGCATCCATCGTGCACCATAAGTAGGCAAGGACCATGCATCTTCATCTAAAAACAGATGGCCTAGTGGAATCCTCGAGCACACTCTTTGAGGAACTACCGTGGTAATCCGAGACCAAGCCCATATCTGTAGTAATAAACACGGTCCCCCCATTCACACTTGTTAGCGCTTGATGCAGTGCATCACTTCCGATATAAGCTGGCCAATGAGGCACTAGCCCAACTGTACTTCCTTGCTGCATTGAAATCCTCCAACAACCGTAGGTGCAATAATGATACAGAGTCACCTGTCGAGTCAGGCATCACCATGCTAGCAAGTAGAGTAATTACAATACTCATAACGTATTGGTCCACTATCATCTGATACATCTCATCCGTCATGATAATACCCTCGAAGTGTCGTCTAATGGCTGTAAGAAAAAGACGTGATGTGACCCTAATGTCTCTTGTTTGTGGACTAAATCCTAAGAATTATTGGCAGTATTAAATCCAATTCTCCTTCGACCAACCAAAATCTTTTGCTATCACATGCCTCCCTTTTACCGGTAAGCCCCCTATAATGGCAACATCTTGCAATGTCACGATGGCCTCACCACATGGGAGATGGAAGGTATGAGTCTTAGGTCGCCATCTCTCAACTCATGCAATGATAAGATGAGCATCAATATCCATCTTCCCACAACGTACAACCCCATAAAAGCCAAGACGGATTAGTGCCTGAAGAAATCGTTTGAGCAATGAGTTTTCTTATCTCTGTATAGACCACCAAGGTCCTGATCCATGCCTAACATTGATGGTGGCATCCAAAATGTCATCGCTCGCTCCGATCAAAGCCTGCAAATAATGATTACCTTGGCTAGTTAGAACCAATGTATCTCATAGCCCGTACATCTCTGCCTCTGTCATCTTAATAATAATAATAATAATAATGATAATGATAATAATAATAATAATAATAATAATAATATGGTAAATAACAATATATTAGGTTTATACCAACACAAAGGGCATCAATAAAATAGATGATCACTACAAAAAAATCCGGCAGTCCTGGCGGATTTACTGACGGCCAAAAAGCCGCCAGCATTTCTGGCGGCCTTGCTGACGGACGACTTTGCTGGCGGATATGCTGACGGCTTTGGCCGTCAGCATTATAGACCGCCAGTAATCCGCCAGAGAAAAAGCGGGAGTTTATCCCGCTTAATTARACTGACGGCCATYCCCGTRAGTATATAAAATTGGCGTCGCTGACGGGTTTGGCCGTCAGGATCCTGACGGTCGAGGCCGCCAGGATATAATTTTTAATTAAAAAAAATAATTTCGCTACTCCCGACGGTCATGGCCGTTAGGATACTATTTTTAATAAAAAAAAATAAAGGCCCGCTAGTCCTGACGGCCATTGGCCGTCAGGAATTTAACCCTAAAAATTGCGCCGCTGCGCGTCTGTATTCAGAGAGAAGAAGAGAGAAGAGAAGAGAAGAGAAGAGAAGAGAGAGAAGAGAACGGTTCAAGCCCCAGCCCACCAGCCGTCTGTCGCCGTGCCGCTCGTCGCCGTGCCGCGCCACTCCGCTCCGGTCCAGCCCAGCCCTAATAAAAGTCTTTTTATTACAAAATGATACTATCAAGTCTTTTTTTTCAAAAGAGAGAAAGGAGGGAATCAAAACCCAACCCTAATAAAAGGTACACAACATAAAGGCTGCACAGACGGGTTCGCAACCCAGTAACTACGAGCTTCTTCTGAGGTATCATCGAAATCCCGACGGCACATTTACGGATCCCAAAGCCCAGAGGATAGCTGTAAGTTTTATATGTTATATATATAACCGATTTATTATAAAATTTGATAAAATTTATTATAGAATCTGATAAAAGTTGTTTGTTAATAATAGTTGAAAATTTTGATATCAGGAGGATTATGAGAGGGCTTTGGAGGAGAGGCGTGATGCGTCGTCTGATGATAGCAGCCCTCAGGTAGATCCGAACGAGGTCTACCTACAGGTCGTCGGGAATAGGAAGGGTCGACGCTATGGCCTTGGATGCTTTGGGAAGACTCAGAAGGGCTGCAGCACTTCTTCCACCTCCACCGCCGATGTTTCATAGGCTCCAAACTCAGGTGCAGTCCCAGCAGGAGCAGCTTCAGCGGATCCGCGACGAGCAGGCGCTGGAGATTCAGCGGATCCGCGATGAGCAGGCGCTGGAGATTCAGCGGATCCGCGACGAGCAAGCGCTGGAGATTCAGCGGATCCGTGAGGAGCAGGAGCGTTCCCAGTTGAGGCTCCAACAGCAGATTGAAGAAGCTGTTGCTCGGGCCATGAGTCGTCGGCCTCCCCGTAGTTCAGATGGTGGAGATTTAGATGGATAGTTATATTTTTATACATCCGATTGATTAAACGATTTTTTGTTATTGAAATGATTTGTTTTCATTTTTTTATTAGTGGATTATTTATTTTGAATTATTAATTAATTAAATTTTATTTAATTATTTATCTATTATTTTAATTTATTATTAATTAATTAAATTTTATTTAAAATTTGTTTATTATTAATTTTAATTTTAATTAAAATTAATTACTGGTAAATCCTGGCGGCCAATTCCGCCAGTAAATACTGGCGGCCATAATCCGTCAGGAGGCCGTCAGTATTTGTTATACTGACGGAATGCTGACGGGTTAACATCCGACAGTAATACTGGCCGGCATTTCCTGGCGGCACAAGCCGTCAATGAAACCGCCGGCATTCCTGGCGGGTTATAATTTCCGCCAGGATGCTACAATCCTGACCGCAAATATACTGGCGGCCATAATCCGTCAGGAGGCCGTCAGTATTTGATATACTGACGGAATACTGACGGATTTGGCCGTCAGGATTGCCGGATTTTTTTGTAGTGGATAATGTGATTTGCATAGAAACTACACAGGTTCTCACAAACAATCAAATTTAATTATATTTCACTAGTACTTAGATTAAGACTAACAGACTTATAGAATTAAATCACTGCAATCGTGACGAAGATGCTTGATACTGTTGTTGCTCACGTGTAACAGCCCAATCCATTGAATTACGTATCCTCGTAGTGACGTCTCTTCCACGTCTAACACGAGCTCGCCTGTTTGGGTCGTGGACTAGTTGAAATATTGCATCATCCCATTCGTCTTCATCGGGAAGTGAAATGAACTGCCTAACATATGTTCTTGCATAAGTGTTTGTACTATAATATGATCTCATGAAGTTTATTGGATCAATGCCCACGTGCTTACAGGCTTGCATTGCAAGAGCACAAGGCATCCCATCACTACTCCATTTCCCGCACGAGTATTCTTGGGTTGTTAATTGAACCTTGAAAGTCTTAGCACGACGTGTACCTAGTATCAATATTGTCACATCAGCAATCTGTGTATGATGATGAGAGAATTGTACGACTGCATGCAATGCAAGTCTTTGTTGTTGCTCATACTGGTCCATGATGTTTCTTGGATAGGGTTGATTCCTGTGAAACCAAGCGGATACCTTCACCATTTTATCATAGAAAAGTTTAATAGTGCGAATGAATGTGAAACGCACTATGGCATAAACGAGCAATCGTCGTACACCTTGTAGGATAGATTTCATACATTCTGATACCTTAGTAGTCGAAACTCCACAACGTTTCACACCATCATGGGATAATGTCCATTTTGTCTTATCCATCCACTCCAAGTAAGCATAGTCAGGTTCTGATATCTTCTTAATCTCTTCCATTATCTTTCAAAATAACACTGGTGAAATTGCAGCTCCGGCAATCCAACATAAATCCTTCACTTTGACATTTTTAAATTAGCTATGAAGATTGGCACAAACATGTCTCAAACAAAAACGAGGAAACACTCGAGGGGATTGTACTCATCCATTTGTCTAGTGCAGTTAATAATTCCTGGATGACGATCTGATATGAGGCAAACACCCTCTCTACCCCGAAGAATGTGTCTAGACACCATTTATAGAAATCAAGACCACGAAGCAGAAGTCTCTTCATCTACGATTGCGTAAGCCAAGGTCAATAATCATTGATTTGCGTCTAATGTCACCACGAAAAGCATCTTATATATGCACTTTGTGTACAAGTGTGTACCATCCACACTAAGAATTAGGCGATAATGGGTAAATACATCAATATATGGCTTGAATATCCAGAATACGTAGTGCATCATCTTGACGGCAGGGTTCTCAAAGTTTTTGTGTTTCCATTCAACGATTGTATCAGGATTATATTTCTGCAAGGCCAACATATACTTGGGTAAAATTTAACACTATGTCTCCCAAGCACCATAAACATTCTCACGTGCTCGTTTCACCGCCTGCTAACTTTATCATATGAAATATCATAATTGTATTTATCCTTGATCATTTTTTGGACAAATTTGGCACGATAAGATGGATCACACTGCACCATGCCTACAATAGTACACCAATAAAATCTCCATCCAGATTTTTGTGACCTAATTCAATTGGATGCATCTGGCATTCGTGAGAAAGCCCTAAGTTGGTGATCTTCCACATAACACTTCTTTTGCTGTAACTCGCCCTCAAAAACCAATCGCACTGTTGAGAAGACACACTTGGAAAACTTGACTTACACATAACTTTCCACCCTTTTGGTGAGCTTTCCACCACTCTAAACATAAGTTTCACCCATTTGGCATGATAGTCTTTCACTGCACTCTTCAAATGTTTTTTATCTCTAAAAATCATTCCCTTAGTCAGGACACCTTCTTGAAAATCGTAAATCTTTAATGGCTTAGGAGCTCTAATGGAGTCAATTGGTACATCTGAGTAGCTGGAATCAAAAAATGAAATTTCACAACTCATACGAAGATTTTCAGTCAATTTGTGATTTATTGCAGTAGGACGCACAAAATGTTGGGTAGCTTCACTATCCTCAAACTCACCATGCACATCAACACCATCGTCACCACTATTGTCAGAGTTATTATCGCTTGACATTTCATCAGGTTCAGAACTAAGAGGTGTGTCTGGTCCAAAATGATCGGCCATGTGTGTATCATCTGTTCCTATAACACTCTCTATAAAATCATGACCAGAGCCCCAAGTATTTGTGTCATGCTCGTGATTAATGACATTTGAAAGATCTTGTGTGCCTATAGGTATACTAGACACATTTTCGTCCCTTAGAAGCTCTGCATATTGATAATAATCATGATCTATCGAGAAAAATGTGTTGATATTTTTACCTTGAGGCTTAGATTCGACATACGGCTCAAGAAAGTCTAGGCCTAAGGATGGATCTAAGAATCCCCATAAATCTTTCTCATTAGCAATGGAAACAATACCACACATAATATTATAACAAACCTTAGTGGAGACTTTTAAAACTACTTCTTTACATTACTCTTTGTAACTGTAAACAAAACATTGATCAACTTCGCAAAATTTGTGTGACGAGAAATCCTTCTAGAAGCAATTGTCTGGCGGTCATACCTCACTTCGTAATCATTTTGCACAATTTGGCCGCCAAAATACATATGGTGATCATATTTGAATTCGACATTGTCTATATATCCTAACAATTAAGCACATCACTAAATTAGAATTCACGATTGATCACTTCTATAATTTATTATAAGAAATATTATGTAATTTATATTAATTAACAAGCCTTTTTCATATAAAATATAAAAATTTCCAAAAATTGTTGTATTTAATATTATTATTTAAATAGTTTTATAATTATAGAGTGATTAGAATCATGAATATATAAAATATAGACTATAGTTATGGATGTTCAATTTAGCACATTTTTGTTCACGCATGAAATTCAATTTTTTCTAACAGATTTGAAAAACGTCACGTATTAAAAAAAAGAAATGCTCGAATAATTTGTTAATTTTTCTTAATATTCTGAAATCGTGCAATTTTTATTTTTAACTTATTTTAAATATTTAAAATCGCATGTGCAATTTGTAACTTAGTTTTTTAAAAATATTTTTGAATCGCAAAGCGTGCAATTGTAATTTTAATTTTTTTTAATATTTTAAAATCGCAACATTTTTTAGATTTAATTTTTTAAAATATTTTAAAATCGCACTCATAGTGTGCAATTTGTATTTATTTTTTTAATATTTTTGAATCGCACACTAAGTGTGCGATTTATAATTTTAATTTTTTTTTAAATATGTTAAAATCACACACATAGTGTGCGATTTGTAATTTTATTTTTTAAATATTTTTTAATCGCACCCTAAGTGTGTGATTGTAATTTTAAATTTTTATTTGATTTTAAAATTGTACGCTATGTGTGCGATTTGTAGTTTTAATTTTTTAATATTTTTGCGCGATTGTAATTTTATATTTTTTAAAAAATATTTTGAAATCATTTTTTAACAATTTGTAGTTTTAAATTGGATTTAATTTTTTTAATTCGTCTGTAAACTTCAACTCAATTAAAACTTATGAAGAATATATAAGTTTTGTCCATTATTTAGAAATGGAGGGCGACTTATTCACGCATATCTTGGGTTTTAGCCATTTATAAAATTCAGTTAAAACTAATAAAGAATATATAAATTTTGTTATTTAGAAATGGAGGCTGACTTATTTACGTATTTCTTGGGTTTTGTCCTTTATTTAGAAATGAAGGTTGACTTCAAGCAGGTTGTATATACTTAATTAATGCATAAACATAAAGAATAATTTAAGAAATAATTTATAAATATTTAGTAAGAACTTACAAAGAATCATTGCAGCATGCATAAATATAATTAACAATTGAAGAAGTAATTTATAAATAGTTAGCAATAATTTATAAAGAATCATTAACTGCATGCATAAATATAAACAACTATTTAAGAAATAATTTATAAACAACAATAATAGACATGTTACATCAACAATTTATAAAGAACAATTTAACTAGTTATCAATAATTTATAAACAATAATTTAACTACATATGCATACATATTTATTTCTAAACTAATATAAAAAATTATTTAAGTACATAGAAATAATTTATAAACAGAAAATTCACTAAGTATAAATTTAATTCAAAACTAATATAAGATAATATGCCATTATTAATTTATATATAAAAGATTAAAATATTAAACCTTACCTGAAATAATTTCTCGGATTAAAATGGCGAATTTATTTTCCCACTCAAAGCCCAATGCACGACCAAATAGATATGAAAAAAAGAGAAAATTGAGATGAGAGAAAGAGAAATTATAGACAAAATTTTGAGGTTTGAATAAATTGAATTTATTGAATGAAGTATAAAAAGTAAAAATAAAAACAGATTAAAAAAATAATACATGCATGCATGATTGAGGGGACTTATGCATGATAAAGGGATTATTAGACTTTTGCATGTTTATATGTTCATTTCGAAGTATATTGGAAAAGTTTGGCAAGTGCAAGTGCAGGTGTTCAGGTATTATTAAATAAATAATATTATTTTAATTCAAAATTGATAAAATATAACAACTTAAAAAAATCGAAATTTTGGGTCGGGACGCCACTGACAAGCGCGTCCCGCCCAACATCGATTATTTGGAAGCCGATGTCATTATTCGGGAACCGATGTCAATATATGTCGGATCTTTTTATTAAAAATAAAAAAATCGGGGCTCAATTGAAAAAAAACCTTGTAGGGGGGCGGGACGCCAATGTCAGTTGCATCCCGGGCTCATTACTTCTAACATTCTCAGGCACTTTATATGGTTAGGACTAGTTTTCAACTATTGCATAAATTAACCAATTAACACCATAATATGAATAAAATAAATCTGACTTTAGTGTCATGGTCAAATATTTGCATAGCTCGTGTATCCGGCAGTATGCATACTTCATCCATTTATTTACAAACTAAATAAATAAATACTAAACTAAGATGCTTAATTAATAGATGGAGTGTACGAGAAAAGAAAGAAAGACACACACAATGTTCTTTCCAAAAAGAAAGTAAGCAAGTTTTTTGTAACCGTCACAAATGAATACTCTACCATTGGATAAATCTCATATTGAAATAATTTTAGATTATATTAAAAATCTTATAAATCGCTGGTTATTAAAATTTTTATTGTTTTATTCTGGTGATTAGAACGTTTTTTATCGGCTTATGATTAGACTAATTTCTTTTCTTCTTTTTTTTTTTTTTAAATAAAAGGCATTGATCCATATTGATTTTAAAATAAACAATTTAAGGGACCATGGAAATTGAGCCCCCCACAAGTTTTTTTTTTCAATTGAGCCCCCAATTTCTTTTTTAATAAAAAGGTCCAGCATATATTGACATCGGTTCCCGAATAACCGATGTTGGGCAGGACGCGCCTGTCAGTGGCGTTCAAACCCAAATTTAAATTTTTTGTAAGTTGTTATATTTTATCAATTTTGAATTAAAA
This sequence comes from Phtheirospermum japonicum, assembly GCA_014905375.1. Taxonomy (NCBI): domain Eukaryota; kingdom Viridiplantae; phylum Streptophyta; class Magnoliopsida; order Lamiales; family Orobanchaceae; genus Phtheirospermum; species Phtheirospermum japonicum. The sequence continues at coordinate 1,629,177 of BMAC01000186.1, forward strand.
TAATATTATTTATTTAATAATACCCAGGTGTTCAGGTGAATATGTCATTATTATTAGGGGCATTGACCATATAATCCATAAGGAAAATAATTTATCCCAAAATAGTACTTTATATTTTCATCTTAAATTATCAGAGATTCTCATTGATCGCGTTGCGTAACCAACCACAGAAAGGGTAAGTGTGATATTATTTCAATTTTTTAAAGATTCAATACTTACGTACCAAATCTAAGGATTCAATACTCTCTCGATTGCGAATAAGAACCAACCACAAAATGGTAATCAATCGCAAAATTATATGAAATTTTCGACAAAATCATATGAAATTTTTTAAAATCTTTTGGGTGAATTTTAGGATGGCGTCTGTATAACAATATGAAATTTTTTGAATTTTTTGGGCTGAATTTTGGGATGGCGTCTGTATAACAATTTATGTTTTTTATGGATTTAGATTGTTTGAATGAGGCCTATGTAGGATTCAATACTATATACAGTACTATTGCAAAGATTTTTTTATGTGTTTAGATTGTTTGAATTAGTCCTATTTAGGATTCAATACTACAAAAAATACTAGAATAATACAAAATGGATAAGTATGATATTATTTCAAATTTTCGTAATTAGTTGGGATTCTAAATTTTGGCAAAAAAAAATCAATCACAAAATTATATGTTGTGTTTCGTGTGGTATATATACAACTCCATACTATATGAATACTAAAACCGAAAAATGTTGTTTTTGAATGATTAGATTGCTATCATTTGTATTTATTTATTTGTAATTCATACTTCACTGTTATATGAAAATATTTTTAAAAAGTAGTATGCAGTATACAACTCCATATTTTGAAATATTCTATAAAAGTAGTATGGAATATTTTAGAAAATACATTTTGAAATATGCAGTAT
>BMAC01000186.1:1631054-1676187 GCA_014905375.1 Phtheirospermum japonicum
TATATGGTAAATATACAACTTAAATGGGATTACATAAAGTTAGTGGATTATATGGCAATTAGTGGTGGTGAGAATGTAGTAAATGGTAATTTCCCATTATTATTATTATTATTATTATTATTATCATTATTATTATTATTATTGTTGTTGTTGTCGTTGTTGTTATTATTTTAATATCCAAATTCGCACTCTTAGTATGCGAACTCAATTTTTTTTAATATTCAAAATCGCACAATAAGTGTGCGAATTCTAATTTTATTATTTTTTATTGTACGATATTTAATTTTTTTAAATAATTTGAATTCGCACACTATTTGTGCGATTTTGATTTTAATTTTTTTAATATTTGGAATCGCAAATGTATTGTGCGATTCTTAATTTTTAAAAAATTTTAAAAAATACAATCGCACACTTGCTTTGCGATTTCTATTTTACATTTTTTTTTTCAATATTTTCTAGAAATTGCACACCGTGTGTGCGATTCCAGATAAAAAAAGAAGAAGTCAAAACTCAGGAGTCGCACAATGTGTGCGATCCCACCTATTATCACAATACGGACAAAACAACACCTACAAACACAATTTGATTTAAAAAATATAATATTTTCGTATTTTCCCCTCACTGGAATGGTACTTTTAAAACATGAAATAAAGTTTTTTGTTTTCTTGAGTAGTACTAATTTCATGTTTAAAAATAATATATTTTAATTTCTTTTCATTATCACACCATAAATCGACTTCATGACACCACTAATAATTTATATGAGTTTTCCTTTTACTCTCTCTTTTTCTTTTTTCGTCTGGAATAGTAGTAGGCCACGTGGGGGGTTCTTGATTTTGGAGCAGCATAAGGATGACAATATCGCTCGGGCCTGCCATGACCGGTGCCGTATGGGGTATTTCGCGACTAGGTGGGTAGGTCTAGGTATCTGTTCTGTCATGTTCTACGTAATATTTTTATTTTTAAAATATATTTTACATCTATTTTATGTAATTGTATAAATTTGTATACACTTAATACTAAATTTATCTTATATACTCATTATTAAGGATAATTTTTGTAAATAATATATTTGAATAAAATAAATTAAAAAATAAAGAAACTAATAAATAAGCTTATGGATGTATAGTTTTTTTTTTTTCATTTAGTGTTATTTTTCTTATATCTTAATCTTATATTTGATTTTTGTAGTAATATATTTGTTTATTACGTATTGGAATATATTTTTCATTTGCAATATAAATAAAACTTTGTTCTAAGATTCGCCATGTCCCATCCTATGACCCGACCCGTGGGGTGGGCGGAGCAAGTTCTTTTAGTAGCCTCTCTCCTGGTCTACTCTATTGCCATCCCTAACATAGAAAGTGTTGTTCTCTCTATCTCACTCAAATAGATGAGGAACAAACACTAATATGAAATGGAACTCAATTCCCCATGCAACAAAATTTTCTACAACTAAAATACATGATTTATCTAATTTAAAACATATTAATAATACTATTAGATGCTTTTCAAAAACTATTTACATTGAAAACTTTATAAAAATACATAAAATTACAAATACATCTTTATTCATTATGATTCCCATGACAAATGTTTTCAAAGATACAAGTTACGGCCTTTTCTTGTATGGGATTGTCGAGCTCTTATAGGTTAAAGTGGTATTTACACTTATAAACAGCTCGTTAGGGAAAGCTGAGCTTTATAGTTATGGTATGGGCCCTGGCGGGCTACTATGGATGGTATGGTAAGAGGCCCTAGCGAACTAAAGATATGGGATGGTTATTGGCCCATGGTGATTATGGTAGCATAACAAAATATGAGATTTCCAATATTTATGGTAACCTATTATACAGGAGAAATCCTAATTCGGTGATTAATTATGGTATTATGGTATGGATAGGAGACGAGAACCCTAAATTGGGAACACATCTATTGTCTATATAAAGAGAACACAGGTCTCACTCCTATTCTAAGTTGATTTTTATCCTACTTTAAACTCTTATTTTATCATCATAAAAGGGTACTGACTTAAGTATCAGAGGGCTTACGCCGGGGCTGTTCGACTTGGGTTTTATTTTGTAAGTCGATCAGGTCGGTAGGAGTAATTCAAAAATCAACGACCTTTCTCTTGGTGAGCCAGACTTTTTGTTCGCATCAAGTGGTGCCGTTTGTGGGAATACGAGGGACATTGAGTCCTTGAGCAAAAGACGTGAGAGTTAACAAAGCAAACATCAAAGGAAGAGATATCATACCTTAACTCTGAACTTCAGCTCGGAAGCGAGCAAAAATAAGAAAAAGGATTAGGAGACACTATATGAAGGAGATCAAACACCGTAGGAAAACACAACCAGTCATGGAAACACCACCACCACAAGAGCGGTGGGATGAACTACCAGAGCGGAGGACTTGTCACGTTAACAAGGGCCTGCTCGACATTGTGCCTATTGACAAGTTGGAAAGCATCATGATGGGGAAAGATGACAGTGATGAGGATGCTACCAGAGATAGGAAGCCGAGTATAGGTCAGAGCCGCTTACTCTAGCCCAAAATAAAATCAGAGAGAAAGAGCTATGGAGGTCGGATTCGGAGTTGATTCTAGCTACAAAAAGGAAGCGACTTCCAAAAAGGTACTTGTCATCCGAGAAGGAGGAAGAAGAAGATGAGGTCTAATTCTTAGCTAGCAGGAAACAAACGAGGCCTTATCAAAATGATGTAAGATGAGAAGTGGATGAGGATGAGGAATAAGTATTGCCGACATCTTGTGCAATGAGAGATATGCAAGAGGCAGTACGAGCACTCCAAAGGTAGGTCATAAAACGGATGGGCAGGACTCAAGAGGCCACCTATTTTCAGAGGGAATATTGACGGCAACCTTACCACGAGGATATAAGGGACTGATTTTTACTATGAGGGATTTTTGGACCCCACTCGACATGTTCAAAGTTTCGAGAATGATGTGGTCTGACAATAGTACACGGATGCGGTGGTTTATAAGGCATTCTTATCTATTTTAAAGGGGCTAGCACAAGGTTGGTTTTACTAACTGTCCCCAGGGAGAATTACAAGCTTTTAGGTCTTGAGGTCGGTCTTCTTAAAACACTTAGCTAGCGCAAAGTTGCATACTAAATGACACATTCGCTTTTCTCAATGGTGCCGCAGCCTGGGGAAACCTTGAAGAATTATGTAGCTCGGTTCAACAAGGCTACTCTAGAGGTACCTACTGCCAAAGATGATATGAAGGTGGGAGCCTTGAACCAGGGGTTAAGGATAGGGGCTTGAGGACCTCATTAGCCAAGCGGCCTACACACACTTTTGAGGATTTTTGATAGATGCATGAAGTATATCCATGCAGAAGAGGAAGACATGATATATTTTAGAAGGGAGGTCGGAGATCTGGAGAGAATAATAACTAAAAGGTTAGAACCTAAAAGGGAGATATGGCAACCTGCACGGGCACTCATGGCCCAGGAATGGAAGGAAGAGGGACTTCGAGAGGTGAAGGAAGGATTTGGAAAGAGGATGCAGACTTTACACCGTTGACGATACCACGAGTCAGGTGCCCAATGCCATCAGATGGCAGGAGGACTATACAGAGATACCAACTAACCCAAAATCTCAATTCTTTTGCAGGTTCCACAATAATTATGGACATTACACAGAGAGGTTCCTACATCTAAAGGAGGAAATAGAAAGGTTAATCAAGGCAGGGCACTTGAAGGAAGTCATATACAAAGATAGAGCACAACATGACCAAAGACAAGCTCTACCGGGACCACCACCAAGAGGCCCCCTGCAGGCACAAACAGAGAGGCAACAAAGACAAGAGGGGCAAAGGAGACTAGGACAAAGGGGAGCGGTTGGGAATAACATGAGAAGGATAAACATGATATCAGGTGGACCAATAGATGGAGACTCAAGCACACAAGGAAACAGCATGTGAAGGCGGCTCGCCCAGGGCCTTTTGAGGTTGCAGTCATTAATAGGCGACCTCCACCGGTGGGACCGGTTATCTCCTTTAATCAAGAAGAGTGTTGAGGTTTACAGGTTGAACATAACGATGCGTTGGTAATCCAAGCAAAGGTGGATGGGCATGATGTTGGAAGGATGTTCATGGATATTAGAAGCTCGGTTAATATCCTCTATCAAGAGTGTCTAGAATAGATGAGTCTGGAGGTAATGATAAAACTCGTACAAACACTCATTTATGCTTTGAATGGAGTGCATATCATTACAGAAGGAGAAGTGGTACTTCCGGTTGCATGGGTAAGCAGTGACCTGCACGTGGAAATGAAAATAAGATTCTTGATAATCAAGGCTAACTCGGCCTATAACATCATATTAGGGTGGCCTGCAGTTACTGAGTCTCAAGCGGTCACTCCCACCTACCACATGAGGGTGAAATATCCAGAAAAAGATAAGGTCGGGGAGGGGATATCGGAATAGCAGGTCACACGATCTTGTTATCAGATGACAGTGCGGAAAGGAATGAGCAAAGGGAAATGAGAACGGAGCAGTGATATACACGAAGGGATGCTTAGAACTAAGAATTTAAGAGAGGAGGAAAATTCAGTTTGACCTCATGAAGAGCTTATGGAGATCGAGCTAGAGGAGGGCAGGCAAAGGTACAGTACAAGAATAGGCATCTAGCTATTAGACGCCATCAAAATGGAGCTCCTCGACCTATTAAAAGAGTTTCATGATATATTCACTTTTGGAGATGGTGAGCTGCCAGGTGTAGCTGCTGAGATCGCACAACATCACCTAAATAAATATCCGGATGCGAGACCTGTTCTGCAAAAAAGGAGGCATTTTCGGGCAGAGCTAAATAAAATAATAGACGAGGAGGTACAAAAGTTACTGAAAGCAAGACATATATTGAGAGATCAAATTCCCAAAGTATATGTCCAATGTAGTTATGGCCAAGCCGGGGAGTAAGTGGAGGATGTGTGTCAATTTTTGGGATCTGAACAAAGCCTGACCAAATGATCATTACCCATTGTCGCGCATTGATCAGCTGGTGGAATCAACTTCAAGATGCGAGTTGCTGAGTATGATGGATGCATCTCAAGGATACCATCAGATTCCACTGGAAAGGGAGGATCAACCTAAGTTGAGCTTTGTCACCTCAACGGGTACGTATTGCTTTCTTTCCATGCTGTCCGGGTTGAGAAATGCGAGGATTACCTACCAGAGGTTGGTGGATAAGATGTTCAAAGACCTATTGGGGTCAATCATGGAGGTATATATGGATAACATATCGGTGAAAAGCAAGAAGACAAAGTTTCATGTGGAAGATCTAAAGAAGGCCTTTATAATATTAAGGCAATATGGGATGAGACTAAACCCTAAAAAGTATGCCTTTGGAGTTCTTTCTGGGAAGTTTTTAAGGCACATGGTGACGGAAAGAGGCATTGAGGTAAACCCGGAGAATGTACGAGATGTGATGGAGATGCCCCATCCTCGAATGGTGAGACGTACAAGTATTAACATGTATCATAGCACGACTCAGTTGATTCGTATCCATGTCAGTGGAGAAGGGTTTTCCTTCTTCAAAACTCTAAGGAAGGGATCCAAGTTTTAATGGACTAAGGAATCAGTAGAGGCTTTTGACAAGCTCAAGGAGTACCTAGACGAAGTCCCACTATTGACAAAGCCCATGCCAGGAGAAGATTTAATTCTTTACATATTAGTTGGAGAGGTCGTATTAAGCTCGGTATTGATCAGGTAGGAGGCTATTAATCATTAATACATCAGCAGGATGCTGAGAGGGGTAGAACTACATTATTCAGAGTTGGAGAAAGGTGGATTTGCAGTGATCTACATGTCAAGAAATCTGCGGCCTTATTTTCTGGGTCATAAGGTTAAGGTGAGGACCAATTTGGTACTTAAGAAGGTTCTAAGTAATCTTAATGTGTCTGGGAGGTAAGTGAAGTGGACTGTAGAGCTCAGCGAGTACGATGTGGTATATGAACCAAGGATGGTGATTAAGGCATAGGTGTTAGCTGATTTCCTACAATAGATGATGCGTTCTAAAGAAGAGGGGGTTGAGTATAAGACATGGCTATTGCATGTGCATGGGTCAACTATGATAACTAGCGTGGGGCTATGAGTTGTTTTGACTAGCCTATAAGGAGCGAACTTAGATTTTGTGGTGAAGATGGGGTTTAAGGCCTCAAATAATAAAGCTGAGTATGAGGCACTACTACACAGAATAAAGATGGCAACCGACCTTCGAGTAAATCAATTAAAGGTGTACACAGACTCTCAGCTAGTAGCTCGCCAGTATGATGGGTCTTTTGAAGCAAAAGAGGAGCGTATGCAAGAATATTTGAGAAAACATAAGCAAGGTGTGGGCCAGTTTGAGGAATTCAGGTTAGAAGATCTACCCCGAGCAGAACAATACAAGGGTGGATCAGCTAGCCAAGATGACAGGAGCCTCGGGGAATTGCAGCACAAGGACTGCCAAGTTGATAGATCTACCCAATAGCAGTTTAGAGCAATGAAAAGAGGTAATGGAGATATAAGAAAGGGAAGATTGATGAACACCAATTCAGGAAGTCCTTGACAAAGTGGCAGCAGGTAGTATGCAATTATCCACCAAGGAGGCTAAGATAGCAGCTCAGTTTTGTTTGGTAAGTGGGCACATATATAAGAGGTTGCACTTTGGGCCGTAGCTGAAGTGTTTATCGAAAGAAGAAGGGTTGGTAGTATTACGGGAGAAACATGAAGGGTATTGTGGAGATCATGCAAAGAGTAAGGCATTAGTCAGAATGACCTTGCGAGCTAGATTCTTTTGGCCGAGAATGAAGGGAGTGACTGGCGAGCACGTGCTAACTTGCAAAAAAATCAGATATACACAATAATAGTCCATGTGCCGCAGAAGATATGATGGTGATGAGATTTCCTTGCATGTTTGGACAATGAGGAATTAATATTGTAGTGCCATTGCCGAGAACACCTTGCAAGAAGCTTTATTTGGTGGTCGCGGTGGATTACTTCACAAAGTGGGTGGAGGGCAAGGTTGTGACCAACATAGTCGAACAAACAATGGTGGACTTTATTTTTAACAGTATTTTTACAAGTATAGTGTCCCATGAGTGCTGGTCTCGGATAATGGTATGCATATTAATTGGTGCATGATTCAATAATGGTGCAAAACGATGGGGATGAAGCAAAGATTTGCGCCAGTGGCGCATCCTCAAGCTAACGGGCAAGTTGAAGTTACTAATCGAATTATTGTGCAGGGAATAATGTTAAGGCTATAGAAAACAGGGGGATTATGGCTTAAAGAGCTATCATTAGTCTTATGGGCTTATCGGACAACCCCACAAACTACTCCAGAGGAGTCACCTTTTAGCTTAGTTTATGGCATGAAAGTTGTCATTCTCGAAGAGATAGCAGGAGGATCACATCGCCTGGCTGCTTTTGACCTAGAAGAAAATGAAAGGTTGGTTAGAGGAGCTTTAAAAGTGGTTGATGAGATAAGGGATAAAGCGATAATTAGGGTGGAAAAATACAAACAAAGGATTCAGACAGCATATAATCAGAAGGTAAGAAGAAGGTGATTTGGGGTCGGTGGTTTGGTATGGAAACGAGTCGATGCAATATATACTACTGGAAAGCTGGACCCTGATTGGGTAGGACCATTTAAGGTGATCAAAGTATTGAAAGGGTGAGCATATGTGTTGGAAAACAATGAGGGTAAAACAGTGTCGAGAAGCTAGAGTATTTGCCACTTGAAGAAATATTATGCCTAGCTATTATGGGGATATTAAACATGGTAATAGATATGGTTATATATTACTTTACCCGACACTTATTTAGGTCAGAAGGGGATTAATAAAATGGAGGTTATGAAATTATGGTTTATGGTTTTATGGGCTGACACTTGTTTAGGTCAACGATGGTTTATGGTTTTATGGTTTTATGGGTTGACGCTTGTAATCCTCTCCCTTCATATTTTCTCAAATTTTCTTAATCATATATGATGTTGAGCTCGGGATTCGGAAGCAGCGATGAGGAGGCTGGTCCATCTGGCCTCGTCAAACAACTCGAGGCGGAGATAGTCCGCCTCAAAAAAGACTTTGTGGATCAATTATTCCACATTGTTGGAATTCTTCTCGAAAGCCAACACTATGAGCAAGAGAGGGATCGCTTGGCAGCTGAGAACGAGGTGTTGAAGGAGAAGATGAAGAAGTATGAAGATAAATGAACTGTTGTTGTATTTTTATTTTTTTTAATTTTCGTATGCTTTATTTAATGAAATTTCCATTTTGGGTTGATATCCTCTACCATTATTTGCCGTTTTCATCCTTTAATTCTTGTTGGAGGTTTGATGTTGTTTAATTCTTGAACATGAAAAAGTTGCTTTTTATTCATTCCCACCAGCAGCTTTCCTGTATAAATCCCACCTATCCCACATCGCCTTTCTAAGAGGAATTTTGGCAACTTAAAAATGTTCTCCCCCCTTGGGCCATTCGGAATCAACCCCTGGTTCGGGGAATCACTATTGGGCTCGACTGAGCCTAGAACTGCTTTGCTTGATGGACATGGCACGTGTCCCGGGCTTTGATCTTTAATCGGATTGGCTAGGTCCTGCCCGTAGCCCGTCTAAAGTAATTATTTTTTTTTTAATTTTCCTAAGATCTTAACAGTAGCATCAGTTATTACTCATAGGACCGATGCTTAAAGTATGTCCATAGGAAACAGCTCACTTCAAATATTCCTATGCTTATTTCTGTTTCAACCTTTGATTACAGGATACATTTATTAAAAACAGCATTTCGTTGGTATATACATATCAATATTTGATCTAACAAACTGTCACTTAGGTTAAAACTGAAAATTTATTCTTAAACTGTCAATATGAATTTATATAGTGTCTTTCATAACTTTCTATTTTGGTAAAAGAACCAAATCCACCAAAACAAAGGGAGCTCCACCAATAACAAAATCAGACTGAAACAAGAGTAAAAGGTGTGTGTGTGTTTTTCTAACCACACACACACACACAAAAAAAAAAAACACAATGAGCAACCACCATGGAGATGAAGACACAGTGATGAGTCAATTCCTAACCCCGTACGAAGCTGCTTCCAAGCAAAAGGATGTCTGTTTATAATTGAGATAAAAAATGAGTCAGAAACAGTTGGTATAATTTATTATGACCAAGTAAAATTTCACCGTCCCAAAAAATAACCTTACACGTTAAGTGCATTAATCTTATTTGTCAATCCACTCTCCTTCTCCATGGTCAGAACGAATATAACCATCACCTAAGGTTATCGGAGGTTCATTAATATCAATGGAAAATGATGGGGTTTCATCGAAGTGGTCGTACTCGTCTTCATCTACGACATCTCTAACACCAACAATACTCCTTTTGATGGGGAGAACCAGAGACCACCTAGAATCGGCAGGATCAGAAACATAAAAGACTTGTTTTGCTTGTGATGCAAGTATAAATGGATCATCCCAATACCCCGACCGACTAAAATCAACCGAAGTGGATCCTAAATCATCAACCCTCACACCCCGTCCATTGTCGACCCAACTACATCGAAAAAGAGGAATCTTGAACAATTTATAGTCAAGTTCCCAAAAGTCCTCAATGACCCCATAGAACAATATAGAAGCATCCACTGGTCCTTTACCTTTGGCACTCGAGTAATCGCTCATTAATGCAACTATTGAGACACCACTATTCTGCAACACACTTTTGTCATCCTGACTTTTCGTGTAAAACGTATACCCATTGATGTCATAACCTTCATAAAACCTCACATGTGAAGTAGAGCCATATGCTAACCACTTGACTGTTTCGGTGATGTTATTAGGTGTCCTAGATAACTCTTGCATTACTGTCTCTTTGAACCATTCATAAAATGTGCGATTATGTTCTCTGGTCAACCATATTTCATCCCTCGAAGGGTTCTACTATTTTAAAATGGACATGTGACGGTCGAGATATGGATGGACCTTAGAAATGTGTTGCAATACGAGTTTGTGTGCCTGGATGCGCAATTCAGAATTTGCAAAGAATGCTTTGAGCCCAATAGTACATTTTCCTGCAAGCCTTCCCTCGTGGAGAGATTTAGGAATGCCAATAGTTTCAAAATTCGTCAAGTAATCTGTACAAAACTCAATTACCTCCTCGGCAGCGTAACCTTCAATGATACTCCCTTCAGGCTGAGAACGATTCCTCACAAATCTTTTAATATACCCATGTACCTCTCGAACGGGCACATGTACCTTAAGAAAATCGGCCCACACAACTTAACTTCTCGAACTAAGTGGACAATTAAGTGCACCATAATATCAAAAAACGATGGAGGAAAAAACATTTCAAACTCGCATAAAGTTTTAACAACGTCGGCTTGCAAATCATCTAATATCTCAGAATCAATAACTTTACTATAAATTGCGTTGAAAAAACAACAAAGCTTTGTTATGGTATGCCTCACTTCTCTTGGTAATGAGCCTCGAATTGCAACCGGTAGTATGTGCTGCATTAAGATATGATAATCATGAGATTTCATACCAACTAATTTTAGGTCCTTCATTGAAACGAGCTTTTTAATATTCGAAGAATAACGAGAAGGAACCTTGATTTTATTCAAACACTCACAAAAATTGATTTTCTCTTTTTTTGACATGGTATAACAAGCTGGAGGTAGGTAAGTTCGCTTGTCAGTCATTTTTGGTGCTAACTTCTCCCGGATCCCCATTTCCACCAAGTCTTGTCTAGATTTAATACCATCTTTCGTCTTACCTGGAATGTTTAATAATGTTTCAATAACACTATCACATACATTCTTCTCAACATGCATTGCATCTATACAATGTCTAACCAACAAATGTTCTCGGTATGTTAGACCCCAAAATATGGATTTCTTCTTCCAACCACCCGTTGAGACAATTTTAGAAAGTTTGCCAAACTCAACATCAATATCTTTAACACGATCATAAATTGCACGCCCGGATAATGGCGATCTAGCCACTCGGTCCAGAGTTTTCCCATTGAAAATCTTCTTTTTCTTTCTATAAGGATGCTGACTTGGGAGAAAGGCCCTGGTATCCATGTACACATTTTTCTACCATTTTTCAGCCAAATACTACTTGTATCATCTTCAAAAATGGGGCATGCCTTAGCTCCTTTATTTGCATAACCTGACAAGTTACCATAGGCTGGAAAGTCATTGATCGTGCAAAATATCATGGATCGTAAGGTGAAATTTGTTTGAGTATAAGAATCAAAGACGGTCACACCCTCGTTCCATAATTTTTCCAAATTCTCAATAAGTGGTGCCAAGTACACATCTATGTCATTCCCTGGTTGCTTAGGTCCGGATATCAACAAAGACAGCATGATGTACTTACGCTTCATGCATAGCCAAGGAGGAAGATTATAAATTGTTAAAAGAACTAGCCAAGTACTATGACGACTGCTCATGTTTCCATATGGGTTCATTCCATCCGTGCACAGTCCTAGCCAAGGATTTCTCTTCTCACTACCGAATTCGGGAAACTTACTATCAATGTTTCTCCATTGCGGAGAATCGGCCGAATGTCTTAGTTTTCCATCCTTCTTCCTTCCTTCAGCATGCCACTGAAAATTCTTCGCTTCCTTAGCATTTCAAAACAACCGTTTAAATCTGGGAACAACCGAAAGATAGTACAACACCTTGGCCGGAGGACCTTTTTTTTGTACAAGCCCACCATCATCACTGCCTGTTTTTTTATAGCGCGATTCCCCGCATTTTGGGCAGTCCCGTAGATCCTTGAATTCATTCTGATACAATATGTAATCATTTGGACATGCATGTATCCTCTTGATCTCCAGACCCAACGGGCACAACATTTTTTTCGCCTCGTAAGTTGAAGTGGGAAGCTCATTATCATCAGGAAATGCATCTTTTAGAAGCTCTAGTAACCCCGAGAAACTCGTATCACTCCATCCACTCTTCGCCTTTTGGTTATATAGATTAAGCATGAACGATAACTTTGTAAATTTTGTACAGTTAGGGTACAACGCTTTCCCAACATCAGCAGATAATCTTCCAAACACAGCAACATTATTGATATCACCTCCTATATCATGCAACATTTCATCTAATCGATCACTATCTACATCCTCGCCGGTCTCTGTATTACTATCACTAGTACCATACGTAGACTGAGCTGTCGAGTGAGCTGTATTATCAGCCGGAGTTAAAGTTTCACCATGCCATATCCATTGTGAATAACCTTCTTTAAAACCACGACGTATCAAATGGCTCTTCACTTGGTCCATAGCCCGAAATTGTCTTAGGTTTTTGCAATCAACACAAGGACACACAATCGTCTCCGAAGCAGTCTTAGCTTTATTCTCCACAACAAATCTTAGAAAACTTTCAACCCCTTGAATATACTCAAGTGTATTACGTCTACCATACATCTAACTTCGATCCATTCTCTACCGCTGCACAATTGAATTAAGAACTCAATAAAAAAGACTAACAAAGAAACAGAAAATTAATTTACCAGAAAATATAAATGAGTGGATACTGTTCATAATTTATTTTTCTTATTAATTACTGTTTTTTCTTTGTTGTTGTTATTCTGTTTTCTTAGCAAACTATATATAGTGATAGAATTCATATTATATTATAATTACCATTGAGATAAAAAATTCAACTAATTATAATTATTATTTTTATTATTATGTTAAGCAAACCAAAGTCGACTATCGAAAGACAAGTGTTTCTCCAACAAGTCATCTACTGTTTTAACTTATTTTGTAAGAATTATTTGCATTATATCAGGACCTGCATTGTTCATCAGGTCCCATTGACAAATTCAGATATGGCCATCAATGAGTGAATTTTTTAAACATATGCATAGTGAAATGCCTTAGGATGTACTATATTTAGTTGAACACTCCATATTTATGTGTATCAGAAATTTTGTGATAATTATATTACTCTGTTATTACGCTACGTACATTTTGTTTTATATGATGTTTTATTAGGTGATTCACATGTACATGTATGAGTCAGCTGAACTTGTTTGTAGTCCTTAATGTTCAAAACAAACCTAAACTTTATTTATTCCTTACTATTAAGTAGCATAGTTAAAAAAAAAAAGCACACAGTAATTTAATATAATGATTTTTATTCCAATTACCGAAAGTCAAAAGAGTTACAAATGCAAAAAAATAAAAATAAAAATTACAAATGCAAGAAGAAAAATCAAGCGTCGGCCGCCTCCTCTTCGTTCCTGCCCGAGAACTACCAACATCATCACCATCAAACCGTACACCAAGCTTGGTGATGAGAATAGATTCGAGCTTGGAGATGGAGAGCACCACCTCACCCCAATGAGAATTTATACTGCTCAGAATGTTGGTGATTGCTTCTAACTTGTCGGCTACGTTCCGCATGTCTGCGGAATGTTCTTCCTGCATTGGCCTCATCACCAGGACATTTTTTTTCCTGAGTTTCCATTAGTTTGCGAAGCGGTCCCGAATTGTCAGCCATTATCTTTTTTTAGATGGAGCTTTAAATTTCAATTGCAGAAAGGTGTTGTGAAGATTAATAGTTTCCACAAACAGGGGTATTTATACAAACAAGTTCAGTGCCTTTTCAATTTCCCGATGCATCATGCCTTTTCAATTTCCATGAACAACAACCGCTTGGAATTCTAGGTTAAATAAATATTAATGCTGCTTCACGCCTTTTCAGATTAAATGCAGATAAATTATATGTAAAACAATAAATGCAAAAAATAAATACATACCTTGATCAGAAGAGAGAAAAATAAGCTGGTAGGTTTTCGGTTATTTCGAGAATTTCAACTGCAAATTCAATCAAAGATGAAAGATATTTGGGTGAAGTTTTGAATTTTTGTTCATCAAATATAAATGTGAAGATTCAATTCAGAATTATGATTTTTTCTTACTAATTTTAAAAATGCCGGCATTTTAGAGAAGACAACATTTCACAATAGGCATCGGTTACTGACTGAGCGACCGATGCATATAGTATTAGGCCAAAATAATTAGCATCGGTTTTGAAAATAAACTGATGCTATTATTATCATACTAGACTTTAATTTATATATGCATTGGGTTCAGTAAAAAACTGATACTTAATGTTTGAAATTCTTCGGCCGATTTTTATTCACTTTTTTCCCGCGTTTCGCGCGCGTAATTAAATTTTAATAGGCATCGATTTTTCAACAAAACCGATGCTCTCGTTTGGCTCCAAGCAACGGTTGTTCTACAACAACCGATACTATTTATTTTACAGAAATTTTGGATATTTTTATTATTATGTGCATCGGTTAATGTCATAAAAACCAATGCTTCATGTTTTGAAATTTTTGCTCAGCCACTTTTGATCACCTTTTTCCCGCGAATGGCGCGTAATTAAATTTGAATAGGCAACGGTTCTAACCAGAACCGATGCAGGTATTTGTTTATAGGCATCGATTGCTACATGAACTGATGCTTATATATTTTTTGGATCTTTTTCTATAATAGGCATCGGTTGATGTCCAACAACCGATGCATATTGATTTTTCCTGGATTATATATGCATCGGTTGTTTGACCAAGACCGATGTCTATTTATTTTAATGAAAATTTTCGATTATCTAATTATTATATTCATCGGTTGCTTAATAACAACCGATGCTATTAATAAATAGGCCGATGCCTATAACTTTTATTTATTACAAAAAAGAAAACTGCGCGACTATAGGCATCGGTTTCTTGTTTAGGACCGATGCATAAAAGTTTTTTTAATTATGAAAAAGACCACGCGCGACTATATGCATCGGTTGTTTACAACAACCGATGCCTATAACCCTTCTCCGATGTCATTTTTTGTAGTAGTGATGCTGAACTGGATTTTTTGAGATGTCAATTGCGCTCGTATTATCACAGAGTACGGTCAAAATAGTGTTATGGAGACCGTAGTCCTCAATCATCTGGTTCATCCAAAGAAGTTGCGCACACGCACTTCCAGCTGCAATGTATTCGGCTTCGGCTGTAGATAAGGAAATACGATTTTGTCTCTTGCTATACCAAGAGATTAGATTATTTCCCAAAAAGAAACAACCCCCTGTAGTACTCTTCCTATCAACTACATCCCCAGCCTAATCTGAGTCAGTATATCCTACCAATTCGGTGCATGTTTCTTTAGTGTACCATAACCCTAAATTGCTAGTTCCAGCCACATATCTAATTATTCTTTTAACGGCTTTTAGATGTGACTCCTTAGGGTTAGCCTGATATCTCGCACATAGACATACACTATACAAGATGTCGGGCCTGCTAGCAGTTAAATAAATGAGACTACCAATCATGCTCCTATAAAGAGTGTTGTCAACACCAGACCCAACATCGTCTCTCGACATTTTCTTGTCTTTACCCAGGGGTGTTTTCTTAGGCTTCTCACTCTATAACCCAAATTTTTTAACCAGATTCTTTACATATTTGGTTTGTGAGAGAAAAATCCCGTCATCAAGATGTTTGATTTGTAAACCAAAAAAATACGAAAGGTCACCTTGCATACTCATCTCGAACGTGTCAGACATTTGAGCAACGAAATCCTTCACCATCTGCTCATTAGTTGATCCAAAAATAATATTATCTACATAAATTTGGACAATAAGAATGTATTTATGGGATTTGAACAGGAACAAGGTCTTGTCAACTTCACCTCGTCTAAATTTTAAAAACAATAGATGTTGAGTAAACCTCTCATACCAAGCTCTTGGAGGTTGCTTTAAACCATATAATGCCTTTTTAGGTTTTAAAGCAAAATTAGGTTTGTGAGGATCCACAAACCCTTTGGGTTGCTTAACATACACTTCCTCACTCAAAAAGCCATTCAAAAATGCACTCTTGATGTCCATTTGATGTAGAGAAATTCTTAAGTGACAAGCAACAGCAAGAAGAAGTCGTACCGATTCTATACGTGAAACCGGTGCGAATGTCTCGTCAAAGTTGATACCCTATATTTGAGTGTATCCTTGTGACATCAACCTTGCTTTGTTTCGAACGATGTTCCCAGCTTCATCCATCTTGTTTTTGAAAATCCACTTCGTTCCAGTGACATGTGTATTTTCAGGACGGGGAACCAGGTCCCACACATCATTCTTTGCAAACTGGTCCAAATCCTCTTGCATCGCCTTAATCCATAATTCATTCTTCAATGCATCCTCCACTTGTTTTGTCTCTGTCTCAACAAGAAACAAGGTTTCTCTAATTTGAGAACAATTAGTGGATAAACAGACAAATCTTACAATTTCCTTGAATTTTATCTGTCTCTTCCTTGTACTCCTCTTATCAAGATCACCAATAATTTGACCGGTTGGATGATTCTTTTGAATTCTTGAGGGAATATCTCTTTGATAAAAATCAATTTGATTTTCAAGATCTTCATCCTCTGATTCTGAATCAGACTCAGGAGCCGTCGGACAGGGAGTAGAAACTGGAGTCAGCTCTCCAGTTTTGTTGTTGTCAATCTCTTCTTGAGTCGGTGTTGGGTTCGGTGACATGTCACCAGACCCGTCACCACCTGCAACAGTAGCTTCTGTACCTGCATTAACATCTAAACCATCCACAACATATTGAGGACTCTGATAATACACTAGATCATTGTCCTCAGAAGGTTTTACTCCACTAATTGTATCATCAAATTTCACATTGACCGATTCCATCATGCAGCGTGTCCTAAGGTTAAATACTCGATATGCATGACAATTTTGAGAGTAACCCATAAAAACACATTTATCGCTTTTAGAATCAAGCTTTGAGAAATGTGCCCTATCATTTAAAACATAACAAACACATCCAAAAACATGAAAATAACTTAGGTTAGGTTTCTTGCCAAACAACAATTCATAGGGGGTGACATGTGAACCCGGTCTGAAGTATACCCTATTAGTTGTGTGACACGCTGTGTTCATTGCTTCTGCCCAAAAACGTTTTACAATACCATTTGAAATCAGCATGGTTCTAGTCATCTCCGCAAGAGATCTATTCTTTCTTTTGATTATACCATTTTGCTGTGGAGTAATGGGGGAAGAAAATTCATGAGTAATTCCTTCTTTTGAGCAAAATTTTGAAAAGGACTCATTCTCAAATTCTTTTCCATGATCGGTTCTGATTCTACCTATACTCACGCCAAAACGCACACAATTTTTTAGCAAGTTTTTTAAAGGACGCAAAAGTTTTTGATTTTTCTTTTAAAAATTCGATCCATATAAATCTAGAAAAATTATCGACAATTACTAAAACATACCTTTTACCTCCGAGACTCTCCACTTAAAGTGGTTCCATGAGGTCCATATGCATGAGTTCAAAGCAGTTAGATGTGGTAAAGCTCTGGACATATGGATGTGGTACCTTAACTTGCTTCCCTTTTTGGCACGCTTCACATATAGGAATGATCTTCGTGTTGAGCTTTGGTAATACATTCACAGATTCTTTCTTCACTAGCCTTTCCAACATTTTGTAGTTGACGTGTCCAAGTTTTTGATGCCACACCTCGGCACCACTCAACTGAGACAGCTTGCAGAACACATCTCCATTTATTTGATAGCAGTTGTCGAACGTTCTCTCGCCAGTTAGAATACACGCATTTTCTTCATCGTAGACCTCACATTTTTCTCGTGTAAATTTGACGCTAAAGCCGCCATCACACAACTGATTAATGCTTATCAAATTAGCAGTCAGTCCTTCAACAAGTAGCACATTTTCAAGATTGACAATACCTGGAACATGAAGTGTTCCTTGCCCAATAATCTGTCCATTTGCGCCTCCACCATATTTGACCTTTCCTCCTTTAAATTTTACAATGTTCGACAACAGCTCTTCTGATCCGGTCATATGTTTGGAGCATCCACTATCAAAGTACAATGCTCCAGGAACATAAGATTTTAGAGAAGTATAAATCATGTTACACTTGACCTCCCCCTTTCTTATCCAGACTCGTTTGAACTTGGTGTTGCCTTTTGTGTTGACAACTTGAGTCTCATCAAGAGTCCCAACATCTTGATTAATCCTCTGAAAATGACTTTTCTTACCTGTTCTCTTCCAACAGAAGGGGCGAATGTGGCCATGATCACCACAGTAATGGCAAACATACTGCCTTCTTCTCTTCTTATGGCGTTTGAAAGACTCTTGGTTGTGGTTGACTTGATGCAATCGTTGCTCCGATTTGTAACCAATTCCATGCCTTGAAGTTTCTGGATACGACATATCCAGAATCTCATCTAGCTTCGTCTTTCCCTTTTTGAGGTTTGAAATTGTATCTTGAACCTTTTTTAGCTCAGCCCTTACTCGTTCCAATTCCGCATCTTTTCTCATAAGAGATGTCTCCAACCGGGTAATGATCTTCACATGATCATCCTTTTCACGAGCAATCTTTTCAACCTTGATCATGAGGGTCTTCACCTTCAAAACCTGATTGCCCCAGTTGGCAAACAGTTCATCATACTCCACGCACGGCTTTTTATATTTGTCGAGAGTATCTTCAACCTCAGCATTTAGGCACAGGGTGTTAGAATTGATGTTGTGAACTCGAATGTCGTCATCCCAGGCAACATGAGAAAAAAGTGCAGGTACTGACTTAGAAGAGTCAGAATCACTTCCATCTTCATCAAATTCCTTTGCAACGAGATTCTTCTTTCTCAACGTGTTTGCACACTCATTTTTGTAGTGTCCCCAGCCCTTGCACTCATGGCATTGAACTTCACTAAGCGGCTTGGGGGAACTACCAGTCTTTGACTCTGAAGGTGAGGGCTGAAAATTGGACAACTTTCTTCCAGAAGACTTTGGAGGTGGTGTCTCCATCATGGAATTTGATGCTTTCCCTCCAATATTGTTCTTTCTCCTTAGGTAGCGGTTGAATTTCTGAGTAATGAGAGACACTTCTTCCTCTCCAAGTGTGGTTCTTTCAAATTTATCAAAAATCTCTCTCCAGTCAGTATCTTCATCTTCATCATTTGAGTTAATATCGGAGGTAAGAGCGACATTTTTCTCCTTCGAGTAGTAATTTAGATGCTCCATCTCGAATGTCTTGAGCGATCCAACCAACTCATCATAGTTCAAGTTGTCAGTGTTCTTGGATTCTTCAATGGCAACCACCTTCACGCTGAACTTCTTTGAGATGGATCTTAGAAGTTTTCCAACAAGGCATGCATTGGACATGGGCTCGCCAAGGTTTCCACATTCATTCGCGATGTCCGAGAGTTTCATGGCATAGTTCACAATAGACTCCTTTTCATCCATTCTCATGAACTCAAACGTTGTAGTGAGCATCCTCAAGCGAGATTTCCTCACACTTGGAGTCCCTTCGCACACCCTTTGAAGGGCGTCCCATGCGTCTTTCGCAGACTCGCAATTCTTGATTACTTTGTAGTAATTTATATTGACATAGCCGCACAAGGTATTGATAGTTTTAGAATTCCAGTTTGACAGGGCTACTTCATTATCCGTCCAGTCTTCTTCTCTCTTGTATATGGTGTCACCATCAGCATCAATGACACGAGGTTTCTGCCATCCAACAAGGATGGATCTCCAAGCTCGTTCGTCAATGTTTTTGATGTGCCACTGCATCCTCTGTTTCCAGAGGGAGTAGTTCTCTCCATTGAGGATTGAAGGTCTTGGGTTCCCTTGAGCGTCCATCATTTCAAATCTACAAAACAAGGATCGGAATACTTAGAGATAAGTACCCTGCTCTGATACCAATTGTCGTTTTGTAGAAGTATGACTTTAGAAAAATGATGTTAGGTTTCGTGATAGACGTTACCAGACCTAACATCAACCAATAAATAGAAACAGCAGCGGAAGTAAAAACATAGTAAACTAATTTCAGTTTGTAAGTAATCGTGCTTACGAACCTGAGTGTACAAACCTGAAAACTATATTACTTTTCAACTGTTCAAATCCAATTACAAAATATAAAAGTAATATATGAAAACAAATTGTATCAAGCTCTTGATACACAAAATACTCGTCGCTTCTTCTTTAGAAGAATTCCTCCGTTGGTTACGCAACGTACAAATCCTCCTAATCCAGCAACAAAGCTCCGAGTAGTTCTTTTTGTGTTCTGCTTCAAGAAGTCTTCACGTCGTGTATAGTCTTCTTGCGTCTTGGTCCTTATATAATAAAACAAGACTCCTAGTCTTGTTAAACAAGTTAAAAAATTATTTAGGAAACTAAATAAAGTCTTAGACTCCAACTAGGAATGAAATCTAGAGTTCTAAAATACTTTGTATCCTAAGAAAGGCAAATTACAAACATGAAAAATTATTGTTGAAAATAATATTCCCAACATAAATAATTAGTAATAATATAATTACAGTTATTAGATCATTTTAGATTAGGAGATAGGATTTGTCCTTAATTCTTACACTAGGTATTGGTTATGTGTGTGTGGAGAGAGAGAGATTTATTATTCGGATTTAATAATGAGTGGATTAAAATTATAAAATTGAATATTTTTAAGTTAGAGTCATTATAATGTGAACCCATTATTTAACTTATTATCGCATTTAACATTAATATATCATCACATTTACCTGATACATATCACCACATATAACTGGTATATATTAGCACAAATAACTAAATTCCTAAATCTTAAATCCAAAATCCTAATTAAAATATAAATAAATAAACCCTAAAATGGAAAACTAAATCCTAAAATGAAAAACTAAATCGTAGATTTTAATTATATATCATCACATATAACTGAAACACTAAATCTTAAATGTAAAACCCTAAAATGAATAACTAAACCCTAAAAATGAAAAACTAAGTCTTATAATGAAAAAGTAAATCCTAAAATCTAAATTTCTATTATATATCATCACATATGACTGGCATATATATTATCATGTATAACTAATACGGTATAACCAATACAATGCATGTGAAATAAATTGCCTTTAAGTTGAACTAAAAAGAAAAAAGAAAGTGATCCAATATAATAAGATCGAGTCGAAAGATTGTTTGATATTTGGGCCTAACAAAATAATAATAATAATAAAGACCCTTTGAAATAATTAAGTAGCTGAGACGTCGAATGGAAAGAAGGTGACTCGAAATATGAAGATAGGAGAACGTGGCTCAATAATGACGTTTGGATTGAAATAATGACGTTTTTTGAACCTAGAAACAATCATCGAAACAGAGTTTTCGAACATGAATTTTATGTTCGAGAATCCAATTCAAACATTCTTTCTTTCTTTTTTTTTTTTTTGCTGAAAACATACTCTCTCCGTTTCACAATTCACTTTTTACCTTTTTCTTTCTCTCTCTTCTCCTAAATTTGTGTGAAAAAAGCAAAACGACTTATATTATGAAATAAGAATTTTACTCTAAAACGACTTATATTGTGAAACAGAGGGAGTATTGTAGTCTTTTTATACCCAAAACAAGATTGTTAAGACCAGTTTTTCGAACATGCGTTTAATGTTCTAAAATCTGATCCGAGCTAAAAAAAACTATTTTTTCTCGAAAATAGACTTTTGTGTGTCAGAAAGAGACATCAATCTTTTTTCTCCAAAGATAGTCTGTTCAGATCAGAATGAACAACCATATTCGAACACTTGCGTTTCTTCCTCATATACACATTACAATTTTTAAAATTGTTTTTAATGAAAATAGAACAAAACCCTGTGACATATGAAAGTAGATCCGGATTAATGGTGTGATTTATCTATTTTACTCGAGTTCTTTCACTCTTCAAGATTTAACTCACACACACACACGCCCCCCCCCCCCCTCTCTCTCTCTCTCTCCTCTCTCCTCTCTCTCTCTATATTAATATCTATATATATATATATATATATATATATATATATATATATATTATTGCTAAATTGTTTCTTTATTTTCCACTTTTCCTTTTTTTAATCAAATAAGTTTATTGTGGTGATATTATGGGTATACATGGTATAATTTAAAGTACATAATAAGTGTTTAGGGTGTTTTTATAAGTGTTTTGTGTATTCTTTCTAGTAGCAATCTCCCTCCGACCATAAAAATCATATTCTGAATTTTATATTCAAACACTTAGATTAAGAGAAAAAAAATTTACCTCCTAAACTATGGCCATTTTGATACTTTACCTCCTAAATTTTTTTTTGTGCAAATTACCTTCTAAACTGTACGAATTTTACACTTAACCTCCTAAACTCCCATTTTTGGTGGAACTTTTGGTCGGAGCTCACTCGTGTGACATGCACGCTTATATATAAGGGGTAAAACCGATTTTCCATCTCTTTGTTATGACTCCTGCTCAAAATAATGACACGTGAGCACTCGTGTTACTTATATGAAATCGTAGTCCTAGGATATTTTTACTCATTGGTTAATCTTTTTACGCGTTGTCTTGCTAATTTCTGTCAAATTTGGGTATGTTTTATTTTTATTTTGATTATTGAAAAAGTCTGATTCATCAAAATTTGATTATTAAATAAAATTTAGTCTAATAACTATGTTGTATACTTGCGAATAAAACTTTCAAGGTTAAATTGCATTTAGGGTGTGGTAAACTTTATATGCAAATAATTGTTGGAAAAAATGAATAAATACGAAGGAAATTTGGGTGAACTTTATATACTAATTTCTTTTTGTCTCGTTTGTTGAATGACAAATTTTAATTGAGAATCGTGTTATATGTTGTGAGAACATCGCAATGATATATTTATTTTTCTAAAATGAGTTTTGAAAGATAAAGATATTATGGCTCAAAGTGTTAGTGTTGAAATTAGTTTTCTCTTTTTCAAAGTGGCTCTTCCCACATAGCAAAAAATAAGAGAAAATTGGTAACTTATAGAGTATCACCATCTTGGTAAGGGATACTCTACTAAGCAAGAAAACTCTCTCCACGTGCGCGCGCAGGGGTGCAAATCACTATTCGTGTTTCGAACCCTGGACTCGTGTGCGAGCGCAACTTGCGTACACGAATATCGGACCGAAATCGAGCTCATTAGTAAAGTCTAATACGAATGACGAACCGAAATCGAGCTCATTAGTAAAGTCCAAGCACATACAGAATGAACTTGTGGTTCGAACCATGGACTCGTGTGCGAGCACGACTTTCGTACACGACTGTCGGGCCGAAATTGAGCTCATTAGTAAAGCTCAAGCATGCAAAATGAACTTGAACATAAGTTGAGAGGCTCAGGTGGCGCTTGGAAACCATCTCATTTCGTTTCGTTAAAAATTATGAATTTTTTTTTTTTGCCGGTGAAATTAATTGTTTGAGTGAAAATGTGATTGGACATGAAAGTAATTTATTTGGAAAAGTGATTGAATATGAATGTTTTTTTGAAAAAAACTTCTGTCCGACCCCATCCCCTAATTATTCGAGTGCATTATTATATATAATTCATTATTGAATTTACCGACCCGACCCGACTGTCGGAACCACCAACACAGCCGCACAACGCTGTCGGAACCACCACCACAGCCGCACAACAGTGGACAACCCCAAACGAAACCCGAACCATCTCTGCTGCCTACCAATCCAGTCCCGCGGCTCGACTTTTCGAAAAGCTCGATTTTTGCTTTAACCCAAAAATCATTCATTTTACCCCAAGTTTTGATTTTTATGTAGTTTTGCCAGCTGAATTTCATTAAGTTGTGATGGGCTGCGCCAGTTCGAAGCTCGATGATTCGCCGGCGGTGGCTTTATGCCGCGAGCGGCGCTCTTTTCTCGACGAAGCCATACGGCAGCGTTTCGCCTTCGCCGAAGCCCACGTGGCTTATCTCCACTCCCTCAAGTCCGTTGGCCTTTCATTAGACCGCTTTTTCAATCAAGATCCCGACGGTTCTAGCCACGGCCCGCCGTCCCCTGTTCTCAACCTCCCGGCTCAGAGAAAAGGAGACCCTAATCCACCCGATTCGCCGCCGGAGAAAATCCAGCACCACCTCGAATCCGACTCCGACTTCGGTTCGCATCTCCACTTCCACTCCGACGAATCGGGCGATGAAGATGGCTCCGGTTCAGACTCCCTGCACCACCTCCACCATCATGAAATCAGCTCGCCGGTCCACCAGCAGAACCTCCCGTACGGCGGCTATTTCCCGGGTTATGAGAATCTCAATCTAAATCTCCCCGGGGCCGGCGGTGGCCGGGGAGATAACAATCAGAACCTTCCCAATAATCAGAACCCAAACCCTACTTATCCTATGTACAATTTCAATAATAATAATAATACTAATTACGGTAGTTATCCAAATTACCCGAGTTACGGTGGTGCTGGAGGTGGATTTTGGGGAGGTTCTTCATCCCCGCCGGCACCATACGGCGGCGGCGGCGGATTCTCATCTCTTCCYGCGGTGGCTTCGACTTCCAAAGCGCCTCCGCCTCCGCCTCCACCATCGCCGCCGAGCTCCTCCACCTGGGATTTTCTTAATCCTTTCGAGAGCTTTGAGAAATTTTACCCAACCTATACCCCTAGCCGAGATTCGAGGGAGGTGAGAGAGGAAGAAGGGATCCCAGAATTAGAAGACGAGTACGACGATGAGGTAATTGTGAAGGAAGTTCATGGGGATCAGAAGTATGTGGACAGTTGGATTGAAAAGTGTCCACTTTAGAGAGAGATAGAGAGAGGATGGGGTTAAAGGAAATTGAGAGAGAGGCGACCGAAATTTTTTTAAAGGAAATTTTCCATAAACAAAATGACTTCTATAGCCATTCATTTGTTCAGCCCTTTTTTTTTTTGCCAACTGGACCAAAAACTTTTTTCACCCGTTTCCAAGCACCTCCTCAATTTTTCATATTCATTTCCTGGCTTTTATTTTCAGTTCCCGTAATTAAAATTCGATTACCTCCATTGTATCATGGGAAACAAACACTTGATTCGAAATGAATTTATTTTAAAAAAATGAAATTCACAAGTTTCAATTTTTTTATTTTACTCACGAGTTTCTATTTTACGGAAGATATTTTCGATAACAATAATTTTAGTAAAAAAAGTGAACGGTGCACATTAAAAGAAGACTATATATATATAATGTGTTTGGAAAGTTGAATGACAACAAATATAATTCAAATAAATAAATGTGTAGCAAGCCAACAAACAACGTTAGATCCGTGACTCATGAGTGAACGATATTGATCCCCAACTTTTTGGGACAGAAAGCAACTCTTCTTGAGGGTCCCGAAAGACATTAATTCAATCATGTTCGGCATGGTACATTTTCCAGAGAAATAATACAAGATAATTTAAATATTAAAAAATGTATTTGCCATTGATTTAGGATTTGGCCTAACCGGGTCGAACTAAATCGGTCAACCTGGATTTGTTTTCATTTTTTCCTTTTATACTATTAAGGAATATTTAAAGAAAAGCAAAATAATTCTTAAAAAGTATTTCTAATTATAACAATTTTTTGAGGGAGTTATGAGTAGAATTATTTACAACTAATTTATTACTCCCTCCGTTTCTTAATAAGTATTGTTTTAGAGTTTTTGTTCAAAATTAAGGAACATAATATTTGACCAACATATCATCAATCAATTAATAATATTCTCATTTAATACTTTCATTCTTTCCCTTTAGTTATTCTATTACCATAAATTTGTTTATATTCTTAAAATAAGCGGGGATAAAACTATAATAAAGTGGTAAAAAAACTCTAAAATGACACTTAATTTGTAATAAAATTGAATCTCTAAAACGACATTTATTTTAAAACGGAGGGAGTGTTTTTAACATTTTAGAAGGGCGCGGAATACGCACCCCATTTTTTTATTAATTCACCCCATTAAGAAAATTTCTCATTAAAATATCAAAATTATTCTCAAGCTTTAAACACCTAATTTCATCTTTTTCAACCCTCCATCACCATCCCCTTCCGCCGCCATTGCCATCACTTTTGTTGTCGTTACCACCGCCACCTTCATCTCTACCGAAGAAGGAAAAAAAAAACATACGTTCGAAAATATATTTCGAACGTGCTTCATGACATTCCGACCAAAGTTTCGAATGACATGACCATGTTCCTGTCTGATTTTACGAACGCATTTGAAAATCTGGTTCAAACGCATGATTTGACATCTTTTTTTTATTATTCTTATTTGTGAAAGAAAAGTACTTTCCCGACGCTATCACAGCCTCCCTGCTGCCAGCACCGCCGTCATCTCCACCGAGGAAGAAGGGGGGGAAAAAGGAAAACACATGCGTTCGGCTCAGATTTTCGAACGCTTTCGAAAATAATATTCGAACGTTTCATGGAGTTTGGACCCGAATTTTGAACGCCATGAAAATGTTCATGACTGATTTTTCGAATGAACCCATGTTTTGACATTTTTTTTCCACCTTCTTCGTGCAATGGTGACATAGTGGAGACGACGATGGAGGTGGCGGCAGCAGTGGTTGGTGGTTACGATGGCGACTGAGGTGGCGGTAGTAGGGGTGGTGGCAGCGACGGCGACAGGGTGGTGATCGTGGATATGAAGAAGATAAAGTATATTTCTGAATGTAGGGTTTGAGAGTTAGTTTGAGTATTTTTATGAATTTATATTTTAATGGGGTAGACAAATAAAATTACGGTGTGCATATATCCGTGCCCATTTTGAAGTTTCTTCTTTTTCTGGTCATTTCTTATCTGAATCACCACATCTCTACATTTTATATTAGCAATCTATTTTATAAAAGTGGTATTTCCACGAATACTTAAGATTTTGTCGTCTTGTTGCGGTGTTTTTATCTTTCGTAGAATTGTTATAGCATTTTTACTGTGAATAATTCTAATGTACAAGTTTTTATTCGGTAGAGATAACAAATTAGAGTATAGTTGTCAGTTTGATTAGTCTGTCTTCCCTTTTCCGAGTATTCTGAATAACTCTGATGATCCTTCCTCATCTTCTCAACCATCCGACGGGATCATTGCAAAAATCCGTCCGGATGAAACCTACTGCCCTCCCATCCAATCGGATAACAGGTCCACTCGACCTGATAAAACCTCCTGTCCTCCCATCTGGTCGGATAACATGTCAATCCTACCGAATTCTGCTCAACCTCTATCCCTTCCGGTGCTTGTGGTTTCCCCATCTACTGCGTCCGCACTCCCGGACGACGTCCCTTCACTAACTGTTGCGTCACATGCTTTGTCGCCTCACTCGGCGCCTGTAACTAAAAATCCACCTCCGCCCCTGGTGGCCCCTCATCCAATGCGTACTCGGTCAAAAAATCAGATCCACAAATCCAATACTGCGTATGCTCTTGAAGTCTCTATATCCTTATCTGATGTTGAACCCTCTAATATCACTTAGGCTCTCAAAGATCCGCGTTGGATCCAGCCATGTCGGCCGAATTTGATGCACTCTTACGTAATAATACTTGGGATCTTGTGCCGCCTGATTCATCTCTTAATGTAGTTGGTTGTAAGTGGGTGTTTCGTGTGAAACATAACCCGGATGGATCTCTGGATCGCTTTAACGCTCGACTTGTGGCTAAGGGTTTTCACCAAAGGCCTGGTGTTGACTTCTTCGATACATTTAGCCCAGTTGTTAAACCGGCTACCGTTCGCCTTGTTCTCAGTGTTGCCTTATCTCGGGGATGGTTACTTCGTCAACTCGATGTCAATAATGCTTTTCTTCAAGGCCGTCCTGAGGAAGAAGTTTACATGGCACAGTCGCCTGGTTTTGTTGATGTCAAGTACCCAGGTTATGTATGCAAACTTAATCATGCCATCTATAGTCTCAAGCAGGCACCTCGTGCCTGGTATGTAGAGATTAAAAGGTTCTTAGTTGACATGGGCTTCGTCAACTCGCGGCCGGATACGTCTCTATTTGTTTTTAGTCACTCGGGTATTACAGCCTACTTTCTTGTCTACGTGGATGATTTGATTCTCACGGGCAGCGACTCAGCCTTTCTAAATCGTGTTGTTGATGCTCTTGCTACTCGTTTTTCAATTAAAGACTTGGGCGCTCTCTCCTATTTTCTTGGCATTGAAGTCCTGTCTAACTCACACGGCTGCATTTTATCTCAACGCAAGTATATCACTGATCTCCTAACACGACATGGTATGCTTGATGCGAAACCAGTTCCTACACCGCTTGCACCAACCACACGCCTTCGATTGGCCGACGGCTCTGGGTTAGCTGATTCTACACGGTCAGAAAGATATTGGCCCTTTACAGTATCTTCTAATTACTCGTCCAGATATTGCGTTTGCGGTCAATAAACTTTCAAAATTCATGCACTCTCCTACTATTATTCATTGGGTGGCAGTGAAACGACTTCTTCGATACCTGAATGGTACTCGTCATTTTGGGCTTCGTCTTCGTCCTCATCCATCGTTTGATCTTCATTACTTCTCTGATGCTGACTGGGGAGGAAATAGCGATGATCGCTCATCTACTGGTGCCTATGTTGTCATTTCGGGTCCTAATCCGATCTCTTGGAGCTCCAAGAAACAACGCTCGGTTGCTCGATCCTCGAAGAAGTCAAATATTGGACCATTGCAGCGGCTTCTTCCGAAGTTCAATGGCTTCAGTCGCTTTTAAGTGAGTTACATGTGAAGATACCTTCTACTCCTGTGGTGTACAGTGACAATCTTAGGGCAACTTACGTATGTGCTAATCCAGTGTTTCACTCGCGTATGAAGCACATAGCTATAGATTTTCACTTTGTTCGTGACTTGGTTCAATCTTCTCAGCTGCGAGTTTCTCATATCTCTTCATCTGACCAGCTAGCCGATGCACTAACCAAGCCACTGCCATCTCCTCGTCTTCGTCTACTCATGTCCAAGATTTGTGTTTTTGTCGGCGCACCATCTTGAGGGGGCCTATTAGGAGATATTATATTATTTGATTCTTGTATTAATTGCTTTATTATTTTCAGTATATTCTATATTACCCTGTATAAATACCTCTTGTAACGTTAATGTTAATATAAACGATTATATTCTCACAATAATTGGAATTCTTTGTATGAATAATAAAAAAAAGAAAAGAGAAATAAATGTTATAATGTAATGGGAAGTATACATTAGCACTTGAAAGTGTGAGTTGATTATACAATAGCCTCCACTAACTATATATAATTTTACATGTTACAATAATAAACTTTTATCTAAATCAAACAAGAATTTTTAATATTTATTTAGCCTCTTAATAGTAAAAGAAAAATTGATTTCCAGAAACCATGCCTTGGAGAGTTCACGTACGACCTAATTAGGTTTTCCACAAGGGCTGGCCTAATGACTTTTGGAGTTGCTTTCTAATTTTGAGGTTCTGCGTTCAATTTCATAGATTATTGTGGAATATTGGAGTTGAATTGTTAGAATTTGTCCCAATAAATACGAGGATATCTCTCAAAAAAAAAAAAAAAACTTAGGCTAGATATTTTGGGGGGAAAAAAGAAAATCATTAGTCAATTCCAAGTGGTGTGCTATTGTTAATTTGCTACCAACCCTAGATCCATAAAGAGGGGATGCATTACTTTTGTTTAAACATATTAATATTTGTGCGCCAACTAGTTAATAATTATTGCAAGAGCAAGATTTCATCAATGATTCACGCTGAAATAAGTATTTGTATTCAAACAATACCAACTTGCCAGCGCCCTCTTGGCTGCTCATTGCATTATAAAAAATATATATATTTAACGAGTAATTGTATAATCCTTTATTAGATTGTTCACAAAATTCCGAGACTTAAGTTTTAAAAGTTTAGCCTAGACGGTAAAAGATATTTTTATTTTTTATATTATTTTAATTATTCTTGACTACTAAGTAAGTAAAATAATATAACATATAAAGGTTTTTTATAAATATATTTTTAATTTCTCAACAAAAATATGATTTTCAAATAACTAAAATATTAATTAATATTATTAATTTTGTAACAATTTCGTACGATTGAATTCAAAATGAATATATTAAGATAATTGAATTTAACAAAAAATTAGAAATAAAATACAAACATAGTCACGATAAAAAAAAATATTACATACATACAAATCAGTCAATTATAAATTAACATCGTTTGTAAGTATTTTAAGATATATTTAAGTAAAACCTCAAACTTAGATGAATTTAGGTAAAGTCTAGACAGGTTTCGTGGGGTTGTTAGGAGTGTCTGAAAAGATTTTTTTTTTTTTTTTTTTCTGACTATTCAATATATATATTCATTGAGCACCACATCTAGGAGAGAGAGAGAGAGGGCACGTACAACGTGCATGCAACAAGATATAACGACAGAATCAAAATCAAAATCTGAAGAGGACATTTATAGGCCCCAAGGCCCATGTGCCTTCTCCTCTTTATTAATGGACTAAAATTCTGCTCCCACAGTCTGGGAGTAACAGCTGCATTCATGTGAACCGTCAATCTAAACAACCATCTATTATCTCTCGGTACAATTCTACAATTGTCAATTCATCGTGTTACAATTCAATTGTCAATTCATTGCATTTGTAAAAGTATGGCCATTTCAAGGCCGTAGCTAGTCCTGATGATGAGCTATATTATATTTCCATTTATTGCATACAAGTGGACGGTGAACTATCCATTGATCCACGATTTTAGAGTCTGTTTGGATTAACAATTGTCCAGATTCCAAGTTTTGGCATTCATAGTTTTTTTTATTTAAAATTTTGTGAATAATAATAATTATTGTTATAAGATTCAAAATATTTTATTTTTTTTATAAGATGTCAAATCATTTCTGAAAAATGAATTTAAATGTATTATTATATGTATAATATGTCAAAACATATTTGAAAAATAAATTATATCGTTTTATTATATTATAATAAGTAGTATATGATAAAGATTAAGTTTATTACTGTGTTGGTTGAGTATTTAACATTGGAGTTTTAGAAGAATCAAGTATCTGATATTCGAAATACAATTTGGTATTCTCAACTTTAGGGCAATAGGTGGGGCCCGCGTAGGGCTGCAATCGAAGTAAGTCGAGTCGAGCATTCACGATCTCGAGCCAAGATCGATTTTTTTTACCTGTGTTCGAACTCGAAAAGTCAAGAAGATTGCTGCTCGAATTGACAAGAAAATGAGTATGCTTGAGATCGACTCGACGATACTCGACTCGAAAAAAATTCAAGTTTGACTCGAGTTTTTGGTACTAACATTAATAAAATCGTGGTGTATTTGTAATTAATACTATAAAATAAGCTATATTGATAATTCACATATTATTGAGCAGCTCGTTGAACTCATGAGCTTACTAGCAACGTGCTCGAGAGTTTTGACTCGAACTGCTAGCAAGCACTCGTGAACCAATCTAATCGTTTACAGCCCTGGAGCCATGGGAAAAAATTTCCCCGCAGCAATCAAAGAAAAATTGGAAAAAAATTTATTAATAATCTGTAGAGTTTTGTAATTCAAAAAAAGTAAATACAATAACTAATTATCTCTGAAAATGGAAAAAAAAAAACTAAAAATATAGATATTATAATTTATGTTTTGTTATTAAAAAACTAAAATACAGCAATTCATTAAATTCAGAGAAATAAAACAAATCAAAATATATATATTTAAAAAATAGAAAATTATAATCAAAAAAGCATAAAATTTATAATTCTTTAATTCAAAAATAAAATATAATAATTCATTAATTTCTAAGAATAATAGATAATATATAAAATATAAAATAAGTATTTAAAATTCAAAACAGATCTGGTTCTTTTAATAAAAAAAATATTTTTAATTTTTTAATTGTTAAATATATGAAAGGTTTTTAATTATTTTTAAAATTCTTAGTATTTTATTTATTATTTTTAAAAAGTAATTTCAACTTCAACTCTCTTATATTATTGCATCAATGGAGTTGTTAACATCACACAGCTGCCATCCAATGACGTCACTTTTCTTCCTTTCAAATCTTCTGTATCACTTTTTGTTCTGGGATTTCAGGTTGCATTTGCTCAAGGATTTTCGAGAACTCTAAAGTCCCTTAATTGAATTTTGAAAGTTCAAGTAAAATCATTGTTTATGTAGAATATCAAAAGACAATTTTAGTATAGAGTATCAAATCTCCTTATCAGTAGAAGTTTTTGTATTATTATATTCTCAACGTGTGGGGTATTGATTTATTTTTGAATAGATGTGTGATAATGTTATTATAATAATATTGTTTTAATGACTTTAATTGGGTATATGTTTCATAGATTGCATCATAAATTATCTAGATATGTATTAATTTTAGAATTTTCAAAATTAAAATCTCATGACTCTATAAACCACGAGAATTTCAAAACAAATGCAGTTTTAACTGGGCTTTGCAACCCTAATTTTTACGGTTTACTATATTGAATATTTTTTTTTTGTGCGTGTGTGTGTGAAATTGAATTTTTTTGCTCGAAAATACGTACGATAGTATTTTGTGGGTGGGTCCAAAAGGTTGGCCGTATTGGATTTCAATTTCGGGAAACGCGGGTCCTCGATTTAGGAGGAGCAATGCACATGTAACACGTTTGTTGCACCAAATCTTGAATTTGACCAAATTCGTTCCAAGCCCATTATCACACTCTACCCCACCTCCTCATCATAACATACATACGTACATTATTAATTAATACATTCACTGAATTGCTATGTTTGTCTTTTGTTTTATTAAGGAGAGACATGCTTTGGTTCATACATTATGTTTTTATTTTATTTTTTTGGTTAAAAAAATGCTACCACATTGAATTGAAGCCATTAAGACAGCTTACATTAATAAATAAATGATTAGTCGAATAATCCCAAACTGGAAAATAAGATGCCGTCAATATACCGGCACGTGCAAAACCCGTGCATTTTATTTTGACCCACTAGGATTTAAATTAAATGATTGTTTATTAGATTTTACGTGGATTGGATTGGCATATGCACGCACGTACAAACTACATTAATCTAATCCACTGAAGAGAGAAAGCTATTAAGACATAAATATCATTTTACTAATGATCATGGCGACAACAACAGAATTTAATTATTTTCCAGATTATATTAATTTACATATAAAATTTGGATGCTTTTCCACTCCTAAGCGGCCACAAGTCTCCCCAAAGCGATCGACGCGCCTGATGATGCAACGTCGGATTCTTACTCTGTGTGATGACGACGCGGTCAAAAGAGCCTTCGGTACCCTCGCCATTGGTAGCTCGGCACACATCCATTTCGACTCTTTTGCCCCTCCTAAAAGGCATGTATATAATTCTGCCCCACCCGCTCCCAAGATCTGCATGAGGGCCTTCTTCTTTTTCACCCTCTTCATCTTCATCTTCTTCCTCGGCGTTACTATTTTCAGTAGCTGCGTCGGTTTCGGATATGTTCGAATCATGTGAAGGTGTATCATCATAATCCTCTTCGGTATCAAATTGGCTCACTGGCAATAACACAAGATTTAACCAAATTTATAATTAGAAAGAACAATTTAATGCTAACACCCAATGACCATGACAAAACTAGAATGGTAAAATACAAAACAACTTTTATTTTAACAGGACAAAGTTCAAGGGACACTCTGTAAGGCAGGTTCCCTAAACTAATTTTATAATTTAAAAAAAATAATAATAATAATAATAATAAATAAACTAAACTTAAAAAATGAAAGAAAAAATCCTTTAAAATCCTACAAAAATCAATAAAGAACCCCTAATAAACTGGAAACCCCTAAATACTAAAAAAAGTGAACCCTAAAAAACTAAAAAGAGAACTATATACACAAATTTTTGTCAAAGTTCAAATGAGAGCACTCACCCACATCGGTTTCCAAATCATCCGGTATTCTTTTAGCATGGATCTCCTTCAACGTTTCGAATTTCATACCATCAAGTGGCCAAGTTTCACTGCTCAAGAAAAGAAATAGATTTCAATTCGAGAAAAACTTCGTCTTTAAGTAAATCCTGGAACAATAATATTTAGCTAGAAATGAATATTCAGAAACAGCGGAATATTGGACGAAAAATAAAGTGAAACATACAAATTCATCTTTTGATAATATATGTTGACAGGTATTATTTGAAGAATATGTTGTAATTCGAACAGTAGTTGCTAATTGCTAATAAGGTTGAACAAAGAAATACAATTATCTTCCAGTCATTTATATTAATATTATATAGCAAGCTTTGGTGATTAATTTGAGTGAGCCATTATTCATGTACTTATTTTGTTATAACCTCTTTAATAACATTAGGTGGGCTTTGCTACACTGACCTTGGTCTTGTGCCTCGTCTCAAAGCAACGTAACTAAACTTTTCATCTTCAAAGCCACGTAGAGGACCCTTGGACCGCTGCAGAGAATTTGTAATGACAACAAATTACAACTATTTGTCATCCAGTTTCAAGATAAAACACACATAAATAAACAAAGAAATTCTGTTTCTTGCAGACCAGGTACATAGAATGAAAATAATTAAGAACAAGAAAAGCAGCAAATATAGTTGTCCATTTTCATTTGTAGTAAATATCAGAAGTCCTTTCTATATCTTTAACAGGCTATGTTACTCGGACTCGGGTACGGGTGTCCGACACGACCTGGCCAAATGGATCCGGAACCGGAACCATGGTAAACGATTCCAGAACCTAAACCGGCTTAAACGGTTCCAGTTCCGGAACCGGAACTTAATTTTTTGTGTTTTGTTCATTTTTTATATAAATTAGTGTATTATATCAACAAATAATATTATAAACTATTTATAGCTGTATATATAATTAAAAATTATTATTTAAAATTTAAATAATGTAAAAAAATAAAATAAACAAAGAAAGAAAGAAAAAAAAAACTAGACGGTTTTTTTGGGCAACCGGGAACCGCGGGTCCCGGAACCGTAACCGGTGGTTCCAGAACAATGGCCAAGCACACGGGTGCATATCCTAAGGTTGTCTTTTGTATCATCTTCTCGTTTTTTCGTCTTCTGCCAGCTTGATGCCACCACCGGCCACCGCATTCGTTTTTTTAGCAGAGGATTGGGTGCATATCCAGCACCCACACCCACGATGTACCTGAAAGGACACAAGTACAACACCATTTTTGAAGAGTCGCAGCATCGGAGGATTGGGCCAACAAGGACAGAGAATATTTTAAGGCAGTTTGCATTTATATCGGACTCTTCAGAAATGATGCCAAATTAGACGTGTTGAACCGGTTACGGTTAACCGCCTAACCGCCGGTTTTTAACCGGTTGACTGGTTACGGTTAACCGTTGAGCGTCGGTCACGGTTAAAACCGTAACCGTCAACCGGCGGTG
Source organism: Phtheirospermum japonicum (assembly GCA_014905375.1). NCBI lineage: Eukaryota > Viridiplantae > Streptophyta > Magnoliopsida > Lamiales > Orobanchaceae > Phtheirospermum > Phtheirospermum japonicum. Next base: position 1,666,271 of record BMAC01000186.1, read on the forward strand.
GCTGTTAGGTACCGTAACCGCCAGTTAACCGGTTTTATTTTTTAAGGAAAAAAAAATCCAGTGACCAGTCGACTTCGTTTACTTTAAAGTCGTGGGTAGGCGTGCGCAGACTGCAATCTTTTTCTGTCCGTGCCTGCCCATGGATTCAGCATTTAAAGTCGTGGGTAGGCGTGCGCAGACTGCAATCTTTTTCTGTCCGTGCCTGCCCATGGATTCAGCAGCAGTTCATTTCGAAGTGCGCAGTTTCCACTCCCTCCTGCTACCAATATGGAACGGCTGAGATCAACTAGCCGTTGATGATCAACGGCCGAAATTTGAATGAAAAATAGCAACCGGTCTAACCGAACCGGTTAACGGCTAGTTTTTCAAATTTTTTTGTTTTTTTCTATTTTTTAACACATTTTGACACCTATAAATATCCCACTCCCCAACACCAAATCCCACACCAATTCATCTCTACTTATTCTTCTTCTCTTATATTTTCAAGTTTCAAGTCAAGTTACTAATTTGTTCAAAAAATAATACCAATAATATTCTTAATATTCTTAATTCTCTTTTATAATATAACCATGGCAAGCTCTTCTCGTAATGTCAATAGCAACAATCCAACCTCTTCTCATCGAGGTCGAGAATCTCGACGACAATCTTCGGCCATTGTCAGAGATTATGTTTCCGACGAGATGACGGCGGAAGAAGTTGAGAACCTATATAATCAAATCAACTTCGACTCGCAAAATCAAACCAATTTTGAAGAGGATTTACCTAACTCCAACGAATCCGAACTGCCGTCAATTTGGATGAAGATGAGGAGGGAGCGGATGATATGCCACCGCCTCAATCGAAACCGAGGGAATTTGTTTCCCCCATCTTCCGATTGCATTTCACAAGAAAGACGATCAACGGCGAATCTCGAGCGTAATGCAATTATTGCTCGACTCATTACGCCTTCTGTTATTTAAAAATAAATATTGGCTACAGGTCGCTCAAATACCACATGGAGAAGAAGCATCCCAACAAGTATGGCGTGGAAAGCTCTCAAACACAACTAAACTTCTCATCTTCATCTACCGCCGGCGTCGGGACGGTGGCCCAGGTACGAGTTCTTCTAGTTTATTTCAATATACCGAAAATGGTCATAAAAAGTTTCTTGCAAAATTTGTTTCCGTTATGAGTCTTCCTTTTAATAATGCGCATAGTAATCATTATGAAAATTATACTAGAGGTGCATTTAATCCATCTAGCACTAGGATTTCACGAAATAAATTGACTCGTGATATTGAAAAAATGGCTGGTGAGTATAAATTGATAGTTTGCCACATAGTGTGTCTAAATTGAACTTGATTTCACTATTTGATAGTTTGCCACATAGTGTGTCTATATGTTCGGATATTTAGACGGACTCCTTTCATAATCATAATTATGAGTTACTTGCCATTGGATTGATAATTATTGGACTTTGCAAAAACGTTTAATTGCATATATAAAGTTTGATAGTCAGCATACGGCGGTGAATATTTCGCGCAAAATAGCCACTGTTTTGTTCGAGTATCATTTAGGTAACAAAAATTTTTCAATTTCAATTGATAATGTCGCCGCTAATACGACTAGTTTAGATATGTTAAAAAAAATTTGTCAACCCGCTATTGGCGGCAAATTTTTTCATTAGATGCATTTGTCATATTTTGAATTTATGTGTTAAGGATGGTTTAACTCTTTTTAAATCTAAAATTCAACCGATTAGGAGTGCTATATATTATCTACGTTCCCACGATTCGCTTCAAAAAAATGGCGAAAATTTTGCCGAACCAATGATTTGTATCCAAAAAAATTTTCAGACGATGTGCCAAATCGTTGGAACTCTACTTATAAATTTCTTAATGATTCTTATTAATATAGAGATGCATTGTTTGAATTTTTTAATAATCAAGATGTCGATTTCGTTTTGTTTTCGAATGTGGGATGATTGTTATAATATGATGTCCTTTTAAAAAGATTTAACGACACCACCGTGACTTTATCCATCTTACTTATCCAAAGTATCTATTGCGGTACTTTCATTACGAACTTTCATTACGAAAAGGTCTTCGGCATTGTGTTTATTATCCTACCTTTTCACTACTTGTTGATCAATGTATTCAAATTGTACTTGTTAGTACTGCTTTACTCGATAACTCTGAATTAGGTGAATGTATTGCTAGTATGTTGAGTAAATGGGTCAAATATTTTCTGTACATACCCAACGTTATTGCTAGTATGTTGAGTAAATGAGTCAAATATTTTGTGTACATTCCCAACGTTTTTTTGATTGCAAAAATTTTAGACCCGAATTATCAGATGGAGGGTTTACAAAATTTACTTAAAGTTTATAACAATGCATTAGAACCTTTTTTAGAAGCTTCAAATATTGAAATTCCTAGCCCTCTTAGTGTTGCTCACCAAGCACAACAATCTTTAATTTAACTTTTTAAAGATTACAATGAATCTTCTAGTGATGTTAATGTGTCTCCTTCCCCTTCCCCCACCACTTCTAATACAAGACCCAACGACCCTCGACAAGCTCTAACCCCATATATGAGGATAATTGAGGATACTAAGCGAAAATGGCAAAGGGCTAGTGCTAGTCGATCAATAGAATTAGACATTTAGAGGCTTTTAAACCGACTTCGGTTCCAAAAAAGCCCGATGGTATTACCAACGATCTTGTGCAGTTTTAGTCGAAAGTGACCAGTATTTTTCCTACACTCTCTAGGATAGCCAAGGAGATTCTTGTCGTTCCTATTTCAACAGTTTCTGTTGAACAGGCCTTCAGCACGGGAACGGGAGGCTATATGTTAGATGAGCATCGGTCTGCCTTAACACCCAAAAATCTTGAAAATCAAATGTTGATGAACGATTGGGTGAAAGCCGAATCGCGAGAACAAGAAATACAATTGGATGAAGGTGAAGAGAGCGACTATTACGATACCACTTCGGGAAACAACGACAACGACGAATAGGTAAGTAGGTAAGTATAAGAACTACGTGGACTTTGATTCCTTTTCGAGGATACATAAGCAATTTAATTCTAATATTAAAAGTTAAAATTTAAATTTCTAATATTAGAATTAATCTTTATATTTGACTTATTTTTTTAAAAAAAAATTGAACTACGTGGACTTTAATTCCTTTACGAGGATACGTAGGCAAGTTAATTCTAACATTAAAAGTTAAAATTTTTTATTTTTAATATTAGAATTAAAATCAAGTACTTTTCTTTTACTTATTTTTTTCCAAAAAAAAAACCGACTGCCTTCGCAAAACCAAAACTCACTGTCCTTCAGTCGATTCCTTTTTAAAAAAAAAGAAAGAAACGGCGGTTAACCGCCGATTTTCCGGTTAACCGCCGGTTCGATTAACCGGTTTAACCGTAACCTTACCGGTTCTCAACCGGTTAGGTTACGGTTAGTGTTGAACCGGTTAAATTAACCACCGGTTAATTAACCGGCCGGTTAATAACCGGTTCAACACGACTATGCCATATCCATGTCATTTAGGCTTTGGGCGCCGCAGGATATGCACCTGAATCTCCACCGGCGTTGTCAGATTTACACAAGACGAGAAGATGAGGAAAAGATGGAAGATTTGTGAAATTTGGGCAGAATGAAGTGGCATTACAGAATGAAGTGGCATTACAGGAAAATTAGGGTTTATTGGAGGAAATTTTGTAATGGGCGGCATAAGAAAAGATTAGAGTCAATTAAAAGGGAGTCTGTAACAGGCGGCAAGAAGAAGATAGAGAAGATAGAGTTAACAACAAAAGGCGGAGCTGTGTGAAAAGTGCGCCTTGTTTAAGCCTCAATGCGCCCTTTTGCGCCTAGGCGCGCCTGGCACAGGTTCTCTTATTTTTATTTTTATTTTTATTTAATAACTGATTCACACTTATTAACATCTCAAATAATATAATAATTGTTTATCAAATCATAATAATTGTTCTAAATTGTGTGTTTGATGTTTGGTTTGAATATAACTAGTTATAACCTTATACTTGCTTATTTGTAATCTAAAAACAAAGTTAATATATTTTTCAATTTTTTTAATTGTTGTGCTTTATGTGCAAAAGGCACCTGCCTCGCCTTGCGCCTCAGGCTTTGCACCTAGGTGTGCCTCTCGCCTTTTAAAACTATGGTTAAGAGCATCTTTATCATGGGGTTTATGCGGTGCATAAACCCCATATATGAGGTTTGACTTGATAAAGGAAGGGAAGCAAGGTTTGGGTATCCAAAAGTGGAGTAGGTTGGGGCTCCCCCTTTAAAAAAAAAGAAGCAAAAAAAAAAGTCTTGCGGAGTTGCATCTCACGCCCCCCACCTCGCACTTGAAGGGTTATTTTTCATTTTTTTTGTGCTTTCCTACACTCAATCGCAGCCACTTGTTTTATTTCTGCCACAATTTGCCTATTTTCATCATTTTTTATTTATTTACAAAATTAATTAGTTAAATAAAATATTAAAAATGGATATGTATAAATAAATGTAATTGAATTTAAATCCAGATAGAAATATTAATAATTTATTGAAATATAGAAGTATAAAAATAATAGAAAATGGAGTGGGAAAAACGTGGGACCCATAAAGGAGGTTTGAGAGGTTTATTGATAATTGGGGTTTTTGTTTGTAGGAAAGGGGTCGATGTTTTAATGATGTGGCACATTGAAAATTGAAAAAAGAATGTTGATGCAGTAGTATTGATGAAAAATGCTCTAATCGGGGGGGTGGAATTTGTAACGGGAGGCGAAAGAAAATATTAGGGCTAATTAAAGGGGATTAGTAACGGGAAATTATAATCTTCAAAGACAAAAGATTTAAAAATAAAAATTGGCAAAATAAATTGACATAGATTCCTACTTTCCTTGCAATTAATCAAACTCCATGCTTTACTAAATGAATGCAAGATTTTAATAGAATGTGTCCAATGACTAACAAATAGGTTGATCATGCCGTGCATGTAAAAATTAAGGATCACATTGAAAAAATGTACGAGCGAAAATAAGTGAGCTGGGGTTTAGAAAAAACCTTGTACGACCGCTGAGATGTTGTCCTCTCCAAACGTTGAACAAAATGACAGTATTTGTCCGTTTTCTGCAACGGACAAGGTCCATCGTGGGGGCACTGCAAACAAAACCACGGATTATTATGCTCTTGCTTTCTTTTGAGCTCCAACATAATACAAACTCAATTTCTGAAGCAAAGTATAATTGGAAATGGAGGTTGTGAAAAAGCAAATGCATAACTTACAGGAGCAACAACAAATGAACCAGTTTCCAGGGTCATCAAATCCTTAGAGGCTTTATTCGCTGTGTTTTGTGATTTGCTCCCTGCATTCTGCAATTTGCGAGTTCTCTGAAAAGTATAAAGTTTAGGGAAACAAGAAAAAAAAAAAAAAAAAAAAAAAAAAAGAAGAAAAGAAAAGAAAAAGAAATAGTTGTTACCCTCTTTTCCATCCATAAGATGTGCGAACGCATTTGAGATATGATATTTGATCCTTGTGGTGTTCCAGGCTCAACCAAAACCTAATCCTCAATAAGGTGAATTTATATTAAAAAAATACAGAGTATGTAACTGATCCAAAAATTCTGCAACGCTGTTCAGATGCTCTATCAGCTACATGCACATTTAAAAAAAGAACAAAAAAACTAAATCGTTGGGTTCAAAATATACCAAGATATCTCCTGTAAAATCCCAGAGCTGGCGCACGAGGGTAATCCTGTCCTTTAATGATGGTATCTCTCCAAGTACGTATGACTTCACAAAATAGCACAAAACATTTTAACATTTGGCTGAGAAATTACCTCTACAGCTTTGGAACAAACTAAGTTAATTGCATTAGAAAATTCTAAGAAGACAATATGTATAAGGGTAATAATAACTACACTTACAGCAATGACCAGATCATGTCGTCTGCCGGATTTGTTGATATCCTTAGTCAATGACTGGATGCTTTCGTAGCTTTGAATTAGTGGCACTTTTTTCAAATCTACATTATTTAACGACATATAGCTCAGAACAATATCAGATGTCTTTTGTAACAAATACATTATCTCTTAAATTCAAGTAAAGTGTAAGATATCAACGACAAGGAACAATAGAAACTGATTAGATTATAAATAAGTATATATTGCATTTCTGTATATTTGAAACGGGTCTATATTAATTCATAATCGATTTTTGAATCTCTCTCTCTCTCTCTCTCTCTCTCTCTCTCTCTCTCTCTCTCTCACACACACACACACACACACACTCGTCCTCTACATTTGAGGTTGACCTCAAACCGCATTTACAAATAAATTATCATTCGAAAAAATGGCAATGAAATTCCCACTGAAATTGAGATCTTATAACTGTGGTAAATGAAGTCCCAACTCTATGAGATAATTAAGAACTCAATTCGGAAAGTAAGTCTATTATGTGAACTTGTCACACACACATGCTCATGCTCACATCGTATGGAGAATATTTTCAACTTAAATATTCATTTTGGTTGCACATTCCCCATACACTCAACCACACCTTTACCAACGCGCGCACACACACACAAAAAAGAAAAAAAGTAAGGGTTATTTATGAAGATTTCAAATGCAACGCAAAAGATCCCAGCCATGTACATGTATTTTACCTTTCAGTAGGCTCTGTCCGGCTCTTTGCATTGATTGTGATGGCTCAACCAAATTAATTCGCTCCAAAGACCCAGGCCACACCTCCATCATAGCCCTAACAAAAATGAACATACGTTAAATATAAATAAAGAATACGGCCATTGAGAAAATGATACCAACAGGCTCACCATAATGCTCACCATAATGCTGAACCAGTTCCTGCCCCAAAATCTAGTACTTTAGCTGGAGTAAAATCTGGGACTCTTCTTCTCACCTATTAAATTCATATCAACCAATAAAAGACCCAGTCAACATCACCACATTCTAATTATGAATAATACCATTCGAGACTAATTATTTCTCAGATAAATATATTCACCATAATAAAACGATTTGAATAAACTAAATGGTTTCTCCAACAAGATTTATCAAAAGATAAGAGTATATTAACACATTGAATCACAATGGGAAAAAACGCGTTTGCGCAAAACAGTAACTGTAAAAGAAACACATCACTATGCATATCCTGCTAAAGAGGTTTTAAAAAAAACTTTATTACAAACACAAACTCTTTAAGGGTTAATAACAAAAACTACCCCTGAAATTCAGCCTACTTACAAAAAATCTCGGCCATCTTTCAAAACTAAAACAATTAAGGGATATTTGTAACCCTTCATAGTGGTATTCGTAATTTCAAAGATAAGTTACTCATGGGTGGTTTTTGTAATTACTCGTTCTATAAATGTTAATAGATTCCAAGCACCAATAAAAAAAGGAACAATACCAGTAACATACAGAAGTAGCCAATAAATGTAGAAATATCAACAATATCACACCCCCAAACTCACTTTTATACCTCACTGAGTACACGATAGAGAGCCGAGTAGACTGCAGGCATACGAGCTGCAACATACGCTATTGTCTGATCTTCTTGGTACTTGAGACCTATGTCTCCATAAGCAGTCTTAACTTTCCACCTCTGACTGCTTTCCATGGCTTTGAGTGGATCTTCGACCAGCTCCTTCGAGGTCGAGCTCGGCAGGAGCAAGTTCACTTCCTTGATTTCGTTGAACGATTGAGACAAGCTCAGCACTTTCCTCCTCATATGCACAACTTCCTGCTCTGTAATTCATCATTTCATGCCACATTTGTTTAGCAGAGGAAAATAATTAATTTGTAAAATTAGCTGACATAGATATATAAATTAGAAATTATATGTTCTTCCCTTTAAAACCAGACCAACGGCAAGATAAGATTGTTTTTAGTACTTTACATCAAGTAAAGAAAAAGAAAAAGAACGTGAAAATGAAATGCGTTGTTCTTAATATAATTTCCCTAATTTATTTTACCTTGGAGATACCTCTCGATGGCGCGGCGGAGACGGATAGGGACGACGCGGCAGCGTTCAGATTGTTTCGCGGCGAGCTTTAAGGTTTCAACCGTGAATTTTGGGAGGGTTTCGGAAATCAAGGAAGCCATATTTGGTTCGTTGAGAATTCAAGCTCGGGGGTTTAAAGTGGAAATGGGGCAAGGGTTTTACGAGAAACTGCAGTTGGGACTTTGTTGTGAAAAAAGAAAATGGAGATGAGTCTTCTGATACTGCTTCACGGGTTTTGGATCACTAAAGATGGGCCCAAAGATCCTCCGAACCCATAGCATAAACCATAACATACCCACAGAGTAAGTGGGTTGGGCCAAGCAATTTGGACTGAAGAAAAAAGCTCATTCTAGCCCTGATTCTTGGTTTACTGCAACTAACGGGTGCTTTTGATTATTGTCAAGGGAGAGGAGTGAGTATACCATGGACCCTTGATCATCCAATAAGGTGTACCTGGTCCAATTTCAGTTCTATTTTAGAATTTTAGGGTCCACTACAATTTCACTCATTCAGCCTTCCACGCGCTCCTAAAACTTCTCCATTCAGAAATCTGCCTCTTCAACTTCAGCGATTTCAAATTCAGCACTCATTCAGCACACAAAACGAAGGAGAAAAACAGCGATTTCATATTCCGTCAATTTTCATTTTCTCGGGCAATTTTTTTCGGCAATTTTCTCCGGCGAAATCTCATCTTTTCTACCAAAATCTCTTCTTCTCCACCAAGATTTTCATGTTCTCCAACCATCAACAGTAAGTTTTTGATTTTTTCTCATAAATCTTTCATTATTTCACAAACTGGTAATTGTTTCAACGTCGATTATTGATGTTTCATCATATCATGTTGATTCATCACAAAATCCCTAATAAATTTTTATTATATACTTCCGATTCTTCTGAATCTAGGGTTTAGAAAATTATTGATGTTGATTCATCTGTATTTTAATTATATGCTTTCGATTCTATGATTTTCTTAAAATTTCTCAGTTTAATTTCAGATTTTGTAGTTTTTGATAATATATATATGTTTTGTGATGAAATTTTCATGTTCAGTGTGATGATATGTGAGTGTTTTGTGTAATAATATTTGCATATTCTGTGAGATGATATGTATATGATATGTTCAGTTTGATGATAACTATATGATGTGTGTGATAATATGTGCATATTATGTGTGATATATGTATAAGATGTCTGTGATGATATTTTCATGTTCAGTGTGATGATAACTATATGGTTTGTGTGATGGTATTCTGTAACGCCCAAGTTTTTATTTTATTGAGCCCAATTTTTCTTTTTATTTTATTTTAATTTTAATTTTATAGTTTATCATTTCTWGTCCAATAAGCCCTTTTATTCAAATCCAATTACATTATTTTTATTTATTCTATTTTTACCAAAACCAAATTTAAACAATATTAGTTTTATTGTTTTTATGTTACTAAGGCCCAATTTCAATAATATTATTTTGTTTACAAAATTCTAACCCAAGCCCAATCCAAACCTTATAACTTGGCCCAAGCCCACCACAACTCTAATTTTTCAAAACAAAATGAATTCTTTAATTTAATTCTTTTGTCTTGATTTATATACCAAAACCTTATCCCCAACATCTATTTGAGCATGATTGTTCATGGGCACAACCACATCATTCATACTCTGACCAGCTTGATTTGTATGGGATGTTTGGTTAGTAGCATGAGCTTGGTTCGTATCATTTCCTTGATTCATGGCATTGTTTAGGTTTTGACCTCTACGAGTACGTCTCGGAGGCATTGTCCTAAAATTATTGCATGGGGTTTTGTAAAGTTCATCGTGCATAGGGATCTATAGTTCGTCTAAAAAGTAGTTCTCATGGAAATAGTGCATGCATAGAAACAAGTGATTTGTGAAATATCATAGTGATCATGTCTA
>BMAC01000186.1:1676212-1703260 GCA_014905375.1 Phtheirospermum japonicum
TGGAGCAGTTTCGCCGCTATGCACCTCCCACCTTTACTGGGAAAGAGGAAGCTATTTACGTTGAGGATTGGCTCCGTTCTCTGGAACGAACTTTCAAACTACTGGATTGCAGCGATGCTCAACGAGTGATTTGCGCTGAGTATCAACTGACTGAAGGAGCAGATCGATGGTGGGAAGGTTATTGGAGAACCAGAACTGAGCAAGAGCGTGAAGCGCTAACTTGGAGTGGGTTCAAAGAGATTTTGAGAGGTCAATACTACCCAAGGTTTTATCGTGAGCAAAAGGAACGTGAATTCTGGGAGTTAAGGCAAGAGGGGATGTCGGTTACGGACTACGAGGGGAAGTTTACCGAACTGAGCCGATTTGCAACCCACTTGGTGGATACCGACTTAAACAAGGCTCGTAGATTTCTGGATGGGATGCGACCAGGAATTAGGCATATCCTCAAAAGTCATGGAGATTTATCGTATGCCGAGACAGTTAAGCGCGCACAAGAGATAGCTGCTAGCCAAGATATGGATCGAAAGCAAATGGAGAATTCGAGAAAGAGGAAAGGTGAAGATTTGAACCGAGGCGAGAATAAAAATCTTGACAAACAAGGAAAGAAGGATGGACATAATCAAGCCGATCAACCTGCTAAGCCCGTTTGTGGGAATTGTGGGAAAGGTCACTTTGAAGAATGTCTAGCAGGGAAGAATGCATGCTTTCGCTGCAAGCAAATAGGGCATCTGGCTGATGATTGTCCGGTTTTCGGCAATACTAAGTTTGCAGAGAAGAAAGGACCAGGAGGAAGGGCTCGAGTGTTTAACATGCYACTGCTGAATTGGGGTAAGTCTATCTGAATTTCGAGGACGAAATTATTTTTAGGGGGTAGGTTGTAACGCCCAAGTTTTTATTTTATTGAGCCCAATTTTTCTTTTTATTTTATTTTAATTTTAATTTTATAGTTTATTATTTCTAGTCCAATAAGCCCTTTTATTCAAATCCAATTACATTATTTTTATTTATTCTATTTTTATCAAAACCAAATTTAAACAATATTAGTTTTATTGTTTTTATGTTACTAAGGCCCAATTTCAATAATATTAATTTGTTTACAAAATTCTAATCCAAACCCAATCCAAACCTTATAACTTGGCCCAAGCCCACCACAACTCTAATTTTTCAAAACAAAATGAATTCTTTTATTTAATTCTTTTGTCTTGATTTATATACCAAAACCTTATCCCCAACATCCACACTTTCAACATATTTTTGCAGCCACACATTACACACTCCTCCACAAACAATTACAAAAACCTACCAACTTTTCTTTCATTTTCTGCCTTCTGCTAGCAGCAACAACAACACAACATACAGGTAAACACAACATACAGGTAAAGGATTTTATTTTTCATCTCTAATCTACAACTTTCCAAATCAAAACCAAAGCCATCATCCCTGCCACCGTTCCAGACCCAACTGGAGCACCATCCCCGCGTTGCAACGAGCCATAACCGCCATGGCTGCCTTCTTCTTCCCAAACCCCAAAACCACCGATCGAAAGCCGGCAAAACCCGCAACCAAAACCTCCACCACCGTCACCAACCCGAACCGCCAAATGACTGAAACCCACGTCAACCCAAACACGAAGCCATCCTTGCCGTTTACAGCCACACCACCACGACCCGTTTCAGGAGGCCCGTGCTACCAGTGGCCCACAACCTCCACCACCGTCACCGTACTGAACCAACTCCGGCCAAACCCAAACCGTCACAAACCAGGAACCACCCCGTTTTAGCCCCTCTCCACCACATTCTTCGTCAGCCGCCGACTGCCAGACCCTCAAGCCGACTCGCCCGTTCTCAGCCGCGAAGTGCTGATGGTTGCTGTCGAAAGGGAGACGTCGCCGCCTCCTCGCGGAGGTGACCCCAACCGCCATCATGACCACAGCCCGTTTTCCAGCCCATCGCCGCTTCTGCCGGAGCTCGCCGTTTTCCATCCCGGGCCGCCGTCGATTTTTGGAGAGAGTGAAAGGATTTGGCCGGACGTTCTGGGGAGTCCGTCGTGTCTGGGGAGGAGCTATGCCGCTGAGCCAGCTGCTGGCCGTCATCGCCGCTAGAGCCTGCTGCCGTCGACGGAGTTCCGAAAATCGATGGGGAGGGGGGTTGCTGGCCGGAATCTGGACGGAGAAGAAAGAGAGAAAGGAGATGAAAAAGAAATGAAGAAGGGCAGACGGGTTGTGAAGGAGATTTAGGGCTTAATCCCTTTCTAATACTCCAAGTTTTCCAAAATTTCCAATTAACTCCCCCGACTTTCCAAATATTATAATTCAACCCCCAGACTTTCGCCCTTTTATCCAATTGACCCCAAAGCTTCCAAATTTATTCAATTGAGCCTCCAATTTACCCCAAAACTTCAATTTTATCCCTCCAATTCCAAGAACCCGACTAAAACAACCCTATTGGCTTTGTTTTCCCTAACCGGACATTCGATTCATGGCTATGGTTTTATTACCTTTTAAATTATTCAAAAAATATATATGTTTTTTTGTTAAACCCAAGTACTAAGTTAAATTACCATTTTCAATGTAGGAAACGAGGGTCCTCAAACTTAGGATTTTCAAGCACAAGCATCTACATTCGCATTTTCACGAAACGACATTCAAGTGGGTGATTCTAAACTCTTTTCAAAACTACGTTTGTCTATGTTAAATGCAATTATATGAATTATCTATGTCTCGATGCAACATTCCATAGTAGCTTTCGAGCTAAAACCATGATAGTGTGTTGTAGCCATTCATTTATGATTTATATGATTTCTTCTTAACATTACCGAACGTGTTCTATGTTTGACTATGTTAAATGCGATTGTATGAATTATCTATGTCTCAATGCAACAATCCATAGTAGCTTTCGAGCTAAAACAACAGTAGCTTTCGGGCTAAAATAACAGTAGCTTTCGAGCTAAATCTATGGTTGGCCAACATCTATGAACGACTGACAGTGTGTTGTAGCTATTCATTTATGGTTTGTATGATTCGTGTTTAATATTGACAAACAAATCCCCACTGAGCGAGTTGAAAGCTCACACCCATTTTTATTAAACTTTTCAGGTTGAGGAGTTGGATGTGGTACGAGGCGGTGGATGCGAAGATGTTATTTTCAATGCTATTTTATTTTCTTCTCTATGGATTGGTATCTTTAGTTTTGTCAAGTTTAAAAACAAGATTGAGACTTGTGTTTCTATTTAAAACTTCTTGAATAGTCGATTACTACTATTTGATGCGTTAAGTGAATATATGTATAAGATGTCTGTGATAATATTTCCATGTTATGTATATGATATGTGCATATTATGTGTGATATATGTATAAGATGTCTGTGATAATATTTCCATGTTCGGTGTGATGGTAACTATATGATGTGTGTGATGGTATTTCCATACACTGTGTGATGATATGTATATGCAATTTGCATATTATGTGTGATATATGCATAAGATGTCTGTGATGATATTTCCATGTTCATTGTGATGATAATTATAAGATGTCTGTGATGATATTTCCATGTTCAAAAAGATAAAGTAAATTATAGTAAATTAATTTTATATTATTCTTCCTTCCATTTGTTTGTATATATTTATTTATATTTCTTTTTTTTTTTTGATAGGATAAGGATTTGTTGAACACCCTGAGAGCAAAGTACTGCTGCACAATGATCATGATGGAGGAGAATGAAAGGAAGGAACAAGTGTTAAAAGATGCACGACGTTTTGTTTATCGTCATTAGATTATTTTGAATTCTGGTGTATTGTTGGAAATGAATTATTTTGATGTAAAACATGGTGTTAGATGTTTTGATGTGGAGAACTGATGTTCTTAGACAATCACTAAAAATGTCAGAAGTTAGAAAAACTGGTGTGTTGTTGAGATATTTCTAGGGATTGAAGAAAAGATCAAATTTGTGGAACAGAAATTTGTGGATATTTGGGATTGACAGCTTGACTTAAAGCTGCAGCTGGAAAAACTTTTCATATTGGTATTGATCTTTTGTATTATTGGGTTTTAATGATATTAGTTCTCATAGCTTGATTAATCAAAAAATTAGCATCACATATCATCTCAAAATACTGAAAACATGTCATCAAATATTTGATGTACATATCATAACAAAAAAATCCCGAATCTCTGTCACATATAGCACACAAATCATCACATATATTAGCAAAATAAACATCAGAAAAAAAAAAAAAACTAAATACTAAAACTAAAACCCTAAAATAAAAATCCAAACTTTAATATGGAAAACTTGACCCTAAAACAGAAACTTGAACTTTATATCCTTAATCTTGGTCAGATATCATCCTACATACCAGCCACATGTCATCACATATACTAGCCACACATAATCACATACACATCCACATATCACTATCTATATAATTGAATCACCAGCCTTTTATTTGTTAAAATAAATTCTAATAAAAATATAATAGATACAAAAAACCTCCCAAGAGTAAGAAACAAACCTATAGTTTGTTTTCACAATAAGATAAAAATGAAGTCAAATTAACCAAAACTCACGAAAAAAATTATAAACCTTTTCATAAAAAATAGTCATTACGATAACAATATCACAAATAAAAAAAATAGCCATTTCTGTATTCTGTTATATTAAAAAAACCTAACTAAAAGAACTACAACTTAAAGAATGCGGTAATGGTGGAAGCTTTGAACTCGTATTTGGACTAACAACTATAAAATTTGAAGTCGAAGTTGGACCGACACTCGGATGCACAATATAACCGTCTCCGGCAAATGTAGAAATACCATCCTGAAAAAAAATAGAACATAATGAAAAAACGACCACAATACAGAAAAATAATATATAAATTACAGAATAAATACCTGTAGATTTTCCACGGCTTTTTTACTATAATACCTGTATATAAATTACAGAATAAACGCATGATCATTATACAAATCATAAGCCTCGTCAACGAAACTTACTATAATGCCAACCAAATCATCATCACTCATTGCTCTCTCAGCTGACTGACTATCACCACTCACTACATAAGACAAAAAAAAATAAAATAAACCAAAAATATGTGATTAATACAAATATTAATCACATATTAATACCACATATCATCACATAACACTGAGACAACTCATCATATATTACATTCAGATATCATCACATTCTACATTCAGATAGCATCACATTCTACATTCAGATAGTATCACATTCTACTTTCAGATATCATCACATTCTACATTCAGATAGCATCACATTCAACATTTCACGTAGCATCACATTCAACATTCACATAGCATCACACTTTACATTCAGATACCATCACATTCTACATTCAGATATCATCACATTCTACTTCAGATATCATCACATTCTACTTTCGGATGACATCACATACAGACTGACATATCATCACATTCAACTTTCAGATATCATCACATTCTACATTCAGATATCATCACATTCTACTTTCAGATATCATCACATTCTACTTTCAGATATCATCACATTCTACATTCAGATATCATCACATTATACTTTCAGATATCATCACATACATACTGACATATCATCACATTCTGCTTTCACATATCATCACATACAGGACTCACAAATCATCAAACATTCCATTCCATGAATCGTAAAAAGGAGAAATCATATACCTGCTCCTGTAATAGAACTACTTTCATCAATGTTCGAACTCGCACCATTCCCAAAAACTGGAATATTTGCAGTAGAAACACAAATCGGAAGAGCTGCAGCAAAAAAAAAAATAGAAATAGCTTAAACCTAATTCAATAAGAAAATAAATCAACCTCAAAAAATAACTTACGCTCAAATCGATTCGCGTCCATTGGAACCTCTATCAGATTCAAGTCCATTAGAATTAAAAAGGATTTGTGGAGGAGCAGCATCAATTGATTCGGCGGTATTTGATGAAAATCGTGGACGTTGATTGATGAAATCGTAGAAAAATCGAACAGTTGTTAAATCAGAACAAGGAGAATAGTCGGTGATGATAAATCTCTCGAAACTGATCGATTTTTATTCAGGCGATTTGCAAGTAGTTAATAGCATCAGGACAAGGACACAACAAAACAGAGACCACTTCAATAACAAAGCTAATAAAAACAAATTATTGAAACCTCATTCATTTTCCTCATAACAAGAGGATCAATCAATAAATAAAAATTACTAATTCCAAACCAAGAGAGTCAACTGTAGCATCAAGAATCAAGAATCCCACACTCCCCTTTGATTTGACCCAAAATAAGAAAAACAGTAACACAAAAAACCATCTATATTTCAGGTAATTGGGATTACATGTACCTAAAATAAAACTTCTTCGGAGAAGCAACGGTGAGGGAACGACTGGGCCCCGGGGAAAATAAAACTCTCTCGCGTGTATTTCACAGTTTAGAGCTTCATAATCTTAAAACAAAGTTCAAGCTTGTTAACTTCCCACAGTCAATGATTAAAATGCTACACATATCATCATATATTGCTTTCACATATCATCGCATATTATTGCTCGTATATCGTCACATAGAGATTTCGCATCTCATCACATCTAACTATACATGTCATCCCATTCTGCTTTCACATATCATCATATATTGCTTAGACATATCATCACATTATTTCTCGTATATCATCACATAAAGATATTCACACATTATCACATCTAACTACACATAGCATTACATTCTGCTTCCATATACCATCACATACAGACTCACATACCATCATATACAAACTCGCATATCATCACATATACAATTCATGAATAGTAAAAGGAGAAATCATAAACCTGTATTCGAAATATTTTCAGAACGTTCGAACTCGCACCAGAAACTGGAATATTTTCAGAAGAAACACAAATCGAAAGAACTGCAAAAAAAAAAAAAATAGCGTAAACCTAATATAATACAAAAATAAATCAACTTTCAAAATTACTTACCCTCAGACCGATTCACATCCATTGGAACATCTACTAGATTCAAGTCCATCGGAATTGAAGGATTTGTTTGTTGGTGGTGGAGCAACGATTGAAAAATCGAAGAAAAATTACCAGATTCACAATTGTTTGCTGTTAAATCGATAGGGATCTTGTTGTTGTTGAATTCGATGGGTATAGCCGTGAAGGTTTTTTATTTGGACGAAATTAATGAAGGTTTTGGCGATTTGGAATTGGTGCAGATCGTGGAATTGATGGAGAAGAGAAAAAACGCTGGAGAAGAAGAAGAAGAAGAAGAAAAATCGCTAGAGGAAAGAAAGGGGGCGCGTGAAAATTCTAAGATAGAAAAAGAGATAGCGCGTGAGAATTATGAAAAATACTTTTATATGGGGAACAGGGTGCACCTTGTAAGGTGCACATGAGTCCATCTAATAACTTGCCAAGGGAGAAGGTTATTCTTTTTACCAAATATATATGCGGATCCAACCATGAGTTTATAATTAGAGCATCTCTAAATGTATTATCAGTCAAAGTAAAATAAATATCATATAAATTAAAAAAATTTATGTGGCAAATAGAATTATACACAATTTCTAGCACATTATCTATATGTATATGGTGTGCTATACATTGTCTATTGATTTGTTTTCTAATCTATTGCTCATTTAAATTAATTAATTATTTCTTTTCTTTTTTCAATCAACCAATTATTTCCTACAATCCACGTTTACCATTGGAGAAACTTTTTAACTATTTCTATTTTATTTTCCATGCTATTGACAATTCATGGTGTAACATTGAAGATGCTCTTTGAGCATGAGCTACCCCTCATGCAGCGAAAGGGCCCGCAACTCTCGAAGGGACCACCAACCACCCGATTCACTGCTGCAAACCCTCCCTTTACTTCATGGATAGCGCTTATTCTCTTCCAATCAACAAGATGAGAAACGGGGGAGAAAGAGGTCTTTATTGAAGAGGGTTTGCACTTGAAATAGGACTAATGTAGATCCAAAAGAAGGGTTTTGAGAGAGTTGAAAAGGCACTATCTCGTTGAAAGGTTCTACACATCTGTTCTTTCTCAACGCCTTTTTATAAACAACTACTTCGTTTTTTTCTCTTTTTAGGGGCTTTCGAAAAGATGAAGATGCAAATGGTAAAGAGACATTGAACAACCAACCTGACATAAGGATCCTAAGGAGCTCGCGCCTAGTACTATCAAAACGGCCAAACCCCGCGGGCTGGCCCGTCAGCCCGTGCAAACGGGCGGATTTGAGCTTCCATTTCCCAGGCTCGTTTGATCGCGGGCTTTTTTGGCCCGTCCCGTTACGCCCGCGGATTTTTCGGGACAGAGCGGGCTGGCCCGTTATTCAGTTTTTTCTTTTTTCTTTTATATTTAGAATAGAATTTATATTAGTTAAAACTGAAATTAAAATTGAAGAGACTTGTATTTTTTTATTTTCTATTTGTCTGTTGGAAATTTATAAATCTTATAGTAAATTTCTTCTTTTTATTTTTAACATAAAAATATAAATTTATAAAAATAAAAATTAAAAACTGTCTGGTCCGCGGGCTAGCCCGTTGACTCGCGGGCCTTCATTTGCGGGCCGCGGATTTAGGTTTTTTCGGCCCGCGAAAAAACAGGCCATACCCACTTTGACAGTGCTACTCGCGCTCACTTAGAAAAGAGATCTTTCTTGATCTTGCCTTACAATATTTTAAATTTCATTACATGAATTACAAATCATCCCCCTTTAATATCTGATAAAAGGATAAAGTGTTATCGGATGTAATATGTGTAATATTAAAAATATTGCAAATATAATAATTGTGCTCATATTATAACTTGCTTGAATTATACATGGTGGCATACAATTAAATTTTAATATGTATATCTATATATGAAATATGCTTGTGAGACTGAAGATCGCCAAGAAGTTATTAACTTAACACATTACAAGTGACAAAATAGATTAAAGAATCAATATTAAAAGGTGACGAGAAAGATAAAACTATATTAATTAATAAATTCACACACTATTAATAATCTAAGGTAAAGACTTGTGTCATGTTAAATTGATGTGTCATAACCCATCAAACCATCTAACCCGTTATTATGATGTATTATTTTTTATACAATAATGATTGGTACGATTTTAGTCACGAGTGATCTATTAGTCCAGTCTAACAAGATTATTTTCCATAATCTAATTTATTTATCTTGTAATATAAAATGGGCGAAATTTTTTTATTCTATTTATACACTATTTGGTTTTATATATTAATATTTTTAATGAGCCGAGCCTCCGTGAGGAGCTTGGCTCGACCTCGACTCGATTCAAAATCGAGCCGAGTTCAAACCTCATTCTATCGGCTCGTCCAACCGGCTCAAGTCAATATTGTGTGCGTACACATACATACATATAATTATTTATATGATATATCATATACTATTTTTATATTTATATAACATCAAAATATTGAGAATTTTTTTTTTTACTTTAAGTTCGAGCTCAAACTTGAGCTCGACTCGACTTATGGGCTCGAAATCAAATTTGAGTTTTTTATTTTCTAGCTCGACCGGGCTCAAGCAGACAAACTCGAACTCAACTCAACTCGTTTATAACCATATTCTAAATACACACAAACATTGAAGATGCTCTAAAGCAGTAGATAATTATGTCTTCAACTTGTAGTTTCGTATAAATCTTAAGAACAAAATAATCGTAATTTTTATTACATATACGTTATTGACCTTAGAAAACTATTAAATCACCTTAAAAACCAAAAAAAAAAAAAGCTCAATTTTTCACTTCCCTTACAAAAAGAACAAAGATCTGCTCCATAAACTCTTTCTAATTCAATAAGAAGTTCATGAGTCATGAGTGAGTTGGGCTCGTTAGTCAACAATATATGTTATTGGCCTTTAGAAAACTATTAAATCACCTTAAAAACCAAAAAAAAAATTAGCTCAATTTTTCCACTTCCCTTACAAAAAGAACAAAAATTTGCTCCAGAAACTCTTTCTAATTCAATAAGAAATTCATGAATCATGAGTGAGTTGGGCTCGTTAATCAACAATATATGTTATTGGCCTTAGAAAACTATTAAATCACCTTAAAAACCAAAAAAAAAAAATAAAAATTCAGCTCAATTTTTCACTTCCCTTACAAAAAGAACAAAAATCTGCTCCAGAAACTCTTCCTAATTCAATAAGAAGTTTATGAATCATGGGTGAGTTGGGCTCGATAATCAACAATATATGTTATTGGCCTTAGAAAACTATTAAATCACCTTAAAAACCAAAAAAAAAAAAAAAAAAAAAAAGCTCAATTTTTCACTTCCCTTACAAAAAAGAACAAAAATCTGCTCCAGAAACTCTTTCTAATTCAATAAGAAGTTCATGAATCATGAGTGAGTTAGTCTCGTTAATCCAACAATATATGTTACTGGCCTTAGAAAACTACAAAATCACCTTAAAAATAAAAAAAAAATCAGCTCAATTTTTCACTTCCCTTACAAAAAGAACAAAAATCTGCTTCAGAAACTCTTTCTAATTCAATAAGATGTTCATAAATCATGAGTGAGTTTTAATCAACAATCATATCTTTAAATATTTTCTTTCAAAATCAAATGTAACCCTTTTTTTTTTCCCTTTCTTTC
Source organism: Phtheirospermum japonicum (assembly GCA_014905375.1). Classification (NCBI taxonomy): domain Eukaryota; kingdom Viridiplantae; phylum Streptophyta; class Magnoliopsida; order Lamiales; family Orobanchaceae; genus Phtheirospermum; species Phtheirospermum japonicum. The sequence goes on from BMAC01000186.1 coordinate 1,686,851, forward strand.
TTTTTTCTCCTTTTTTTATTCAAGGAGAGAATTGGACCCTAGAAGTTGGTATGATCTCTAAGGTGGGAAGCAGATAATGATGGAACAACTCTAAAGTGAAATGATAAATAATAAGCACACAATATTACAAGTAAACAAGAGCCACATTATGTTGTACAAATAGTTGTTGTTTCCTTGTCAAAGGACGAGTCCTTATCATGTTCTTGGCCCAAATAAAGCTAAATTGGCCCACCACTTTCCCAACTCCCATTCCCCTAAAGAAGCCTGGGACTAACCCGATGGTTTATATCTGTTTCATTTTGTTCTTCTCTTTCTCTTAATTTTATTGCTATATCGTTATTGAATGAGATGTCATATTTATCAAAGTTGTAATTTACTTGCTCAATTTATCACTTTACATTTTTCACCAGCAATTAATTTTTTATGTATTGTACTCTATTTCAATATTAAAGGCAAAATTTTATGATTAAAAATATTGATAACCTAGTGCTATCAAAACTACGTGTGCGCGCACATAGGATATGGGTTAATTACATCACTAGAGTATTCGGTGAAAAGTTTGTGATCGAACTTGTTTAGACCTCATTCATTTGCGTTTGAAGTTAATTAAATATTAAATGGACAATTTTAAGAATTCGGTCTACGAACAACAAAGTTTGAACAATCTTATATCCATCTATTATAAGAGCTTCTTATCAAGTTTTTAAATATTCGTGAACAAGCTTGATAACAACTCCGTTAATAAAAAACTAATAAATTTATTTATGTATAAAAGTATTTAATATTATAACAATATTCCTTATTATTCTTATTCTGATAACAATAAACTTTTGCTTTTTTTTTTCCTGATAAGCAAAAAATAATTTTAAAGGAGATTCGTTTACACCATTTGCAACATATTTCATTAGTGGGCGTTTAACTTGTTTGTATTTTTAGTTGAAATATATTTGTTTGTTATTAAAGAATAAATTAATTAATTGTTAATGAACACAAAAAGAACGTGTTCACGAACATATTCAAACATCTAAAATCTTTAACCAACCAAGGACGAATATGAACAAAAAAAAATTTAAAATTTTGACCTAAGTTCGAACACAACAAAATATAAACGAAATGATAGTAGAGCTTGACTCTAACCAAACATTATCCGGTTCCTTATGACACATTGAATATGTAATGTACAAATAGTACTTTAATATACATGTACTGTGGGCACAACCTAATCTGAATTATATACTGGTTGTAATATAGTAAAGCAATACTATTAATTAAGTTAAATACTATGATTATTTATTACTAACGTTTTGTAGAAAAAAGGCCCTAAACTTTCCTTGAAACTCAGACTTGATTGCACCTGATGCATCTTAGTAGACCCCATTTAACATAGATCAGGCCTCAAAGATACTCTCTAAAAATTGAACTCCCATATGGTAGTCAAAGATAAGACCATGTTACTGATTCCCCTAAATATTTTTCTACTTCTCAAAATTATAAGTAGCATCATATAGTTTAGAGAATTATGGACAAGAATAATAGTGTTGATGGCGAATTATTCTATATATGATATGATTAAATATACACCCTCTTGAAAAGATTTTCTAGCTTTGGTGGTGTCAACTGTCAAGTAATCAATATTTATAGGAATATACAGTTTCAAACTTCTAAATGAGTACATGTAATGCTTCTTTATTGGCGTGTAAACCAATGAAACTGCGTTGAACTCTTTATTAACTATTCAAGATTGTTTGACTTTTATCAAACTTTTTATAACTATAATATAATAATATGATAGTAAATTATTTAAAGCTCTATTTGTTAAGTTTAATGAACTAAACCTGGAACGAGAATCGATCTTGAATGGAAAGCCACATACTTCAATTATTTTTTTTCACGGTCTCTACCAAAGTATATAGAATACATAAATATTTGTACGTACGGTGTGAAAGCGTTGAATCTGTCCGGAATGCATATATGCACATACTGTATTAGTCACATTTTACATTTAAAAGGGTAATTGTTTGAATTTAGTACAAATGATAATTGATTTAGATAGCCTCATTCCTAATCTTCCTAAGCTCATCAGTTTTTGTTCAACCCAACTCACAAAGATAGTATGTCACTTGTGTTGTAAACTATATTTAATCAATTTAATGGTATAGCAAAAATTCGTGTTAACGAATTATATAAACTCGATCTACGTGTCGTATAGTTAATCGTAGCTTTTTGAATTTCTCAAATTCAATTATTGATTAGTGAGAAATGATGCTTGAAAGTTGAACGGTTGCTTAAATGCATTGTTGGGTATCCCACATGATTAGAGTAGATTTGTCCTTGTTTTTATTAGTATTTTAGTACGTTTTTCTATTTGTTTTTGGTATAAGTTGGACGATTTAAGCATAATTCCGTATTTTCATAGTTCCAACTTATTTTACCTTATTTTAATCGTAATTGATGCAAATAGATGATATTTCGTTGTTTTCACCTTACAGCTAAGTAACCGGAAGAGTTCAGCGCGTAATAGACGAAGTTCGATGTTCAAGAATAGGAGAACGAGCTTTCCGGCGAAACGAGTAGCAAAAGATAGAGAGAGACGGAGGCAGACGCGCAGTCGCGTCGACTGACGCGACCGTCGACGCGAGCCATGACCTGCGTCAGTCGACGCAGCGTCGACGCATTGTCGACGCAACTTGCTGAAGCGTCGATGTCGACGCACCGATGTCGACGCACCGTCGACGCAACTTGTTGAAGCGTCGATGTCGACGCACCCAGTCGACGCACCCGCCCAGTCGACGCGCACACCCAGGTAGCACCGACGCCGAGCACTAGCACGCGTCAGTCGACGCACCGTCGACGCGAAGGCCCAAAATTCGTATTTTAGGGTTTCTTGTGCGCCAAGACTTGCAATATCTATATAAACCCTCCATATTTCGGATTTTTGAGGGAAGACACGACCCCCTAGGGTATTTTAGCTGATAATAAACATAATTCCACATCTCATAACGAGATTTGAAGACGGAGATCAAGGATCGAAGAACAACGCGTCCAAAACATCAAATTCGTGTTCGGGATTCAATTTTTGCCCAAGATCGACGTGCAACTCCGGAATAGCTGGAGCTTCTCATTGCTTTTAGTAGTTACAATAAGTTTTCTAAACTCTTAGTTAATTTAGTAGTTAATTTCTAGTTTAATTGTTAGTTTAATTCTTGGTTAATCTCTTAGTTAACTCTAATTTAATTAGTTTAATCGTTTTATGCTTGGATATTGGATATTGGTTAATTTAGTTGATTTATACTTAATTATTCTTTCTTGGATTCATATGATGCTATTGCTCAATGGTAGTTATTATATTCATGCTGTTAAATTAGTTGCTATTAATTCTTAGTTCTTGAGTTCAAGTAGTTTAATTATTGCTCGTAGTTGATAATTTAGTTAGAATAATTAGTTTAAATAGCTTTAGTTTAATTATTGCTTTAGTTTATAATGATCAACTCAATATCTTTCAAAACCCCAATTGTACATGTATTTTACTTTAGTTCGTAAATTGAGAAAAACATTCGAAAGACCGAACAGTTGTTTCCTCGAGAGATACGACTCGAGTCAAACTCATCACCCTACAGTTACCTCGTACTCTTGCGAGCAAACTTACGTGCTTTTAAATTAATTTATTAAAATGGGGTGCACAAAAGTTTGAGTCACCACATTAATAGTTAATCAATGTGGAAGGGAGTTTAATAATGATTTCATTTCTTTAGTGGACATCAAATGGGCCAGCGGGTATTGTGGTCTTTGTGTGAACAAAGCTTACGCGGGCTCCTGGACTTGTGTTCGCTCGTCCGCCTTCGGCAAAGCCGAGCAGATCCGAGTCCGAGCCCGGTCCCCGGACTTGGAACTTGGGCAATTGGTCTGATTGAGGTGGTATTCTGGTTCAACTTTGGCTTACTTTTTAGCCACGTGTGGTTTTGACCCATGAACTTTCTCAAACGCCTGAGAATTCATTTCAACTCCTGACCGTTCAGACGTTACCATAACGTACAAATTCAAACATGCAATGCATGTGCACGCTGAACCCGTCCAGTTTCATGTTGCACGCTGAACCCGTCCACGTTCATGCTGGCTGAAGCTGACTGTTTGAATGACTAAATGACGCCTTTAAGGATGTCATTAAGCAGGTTGTTACCTCCCTGATGACAACCCTATATAAGGGTGAGTTCTCCTTCTTTTTTCCACACACGAAAAGCATCTGGAACACCTAACAAGCAACAGACATACTGCACAGCATAATTTCAACTCCTGACCGTTCAGACGTTACCATAGCGTACGAATTCAAACATGCAATGTATGTGCACGCTGAACTCGTCCAGGTTCATGCTGACTGTTTGAATGACTTGACGCATTTAAGGATGTAATTAAGCAGGCTGTTACCTCCCTGATGGCAACCCTATATAAGGGTGAGTTCTCCTTCATTCTTCCACACACGAAAAGCACCTGGAACACCTAACAAGCAACAAACATACTACACAGCATATTGCTTCTGTTTTTTTTCTTTCTCTCGTAACTCAGTCCAATTTTCTCAAGTTCGTCAGAGCTCTGGTATTTACGGTACTGTAATACCAGAGACGAAGTCGTTTCATCTTTGGGGACGAATAGCCAAAATCGAAGGGCACTACCGAGGCTATTTCGTCTTGCGGACAGAGTTCTAAACTCGACTCGACTTGACTCTTGATTTACAGTTTCTATTTTTATATTTTCCAGTTTTGTGATATTTTTACATACCCTGTTCGTGCTCGAATTATTTGTAATTTCTTACAATCGCAAGACGAAATATTTATTAATGTAATTTGTAATATCCCTAACTGGAAGCAATGTTTTAAAAATCAGACCGGTGAACGAATTGGTCTCCTCACCGGTTCACGGTTCAACCGGTCGGACCGGTTCAACCGCCGGTCCAACCGTATTAAAAAAAACATAATATTCTTAATTATATAGTATGAAATATTATGTAATGTATTAATATAAATATTAATTTGATTAGTATTTGGAAAAAGTAATTAATTTATTATATAAATATGCTTAATTTATTTATACTCTATTAAACATATTAATGTAATTCTTTGTTATGTGATATATAAGTCATAGATCACTATCTTAATTATTTGTCTAGATTATTAGGAGAGATAAAAATAAAAAAATAAAATTGACTGAACATAATTTATTTATTTTCATATCGCTTGATTAGGTTCCATGGATCATTAATATAATTATGTCAATTTAGTTGAATCATACACAATATTTTGCACATAAAAAACGGTTTGACCGATTCAACCGGTTTTTTTTGCCGATTTTTAGCGGTTTAACCGGTTTAACCGCTAAAACGGTTTTATAGGTGTGATTGGACCGGGTCAATGGCCGGTTCCCGGTTTAACCGGATGAACCGGCCGGTCCGATCCGGTTTTTAAAACAGTGACTGGAAGAGAATGTCGACCTCCAACACTCCGATCAGTTCGACCGCTCCTGCCATTACCTCCACCATCTCGACGACGACCACTGCCCCTGCAATCACGAACACCACGATGATTGGCGCCTCTACGCCAAACACGACCATGAGTCATGCTGACTTCCTATTCAACCAAGGTACTATCGATACCCTCCTTGAGASACTTTCAAGGCGTCTCTCTTCGACCAACCCGAACTCAGCCTCTGCTGGTTTGTTCCCTTATGGGATGGGGACTTCGGTCTAAAATGAGTCAGCTTCGGCTGTGATCCATCCTTTTGGGATGATGGGAAATACGGTTCCAAGTATGTTTTCAGCCACTGCTTCGGACGCTGGATCATTCCCTTATGGGATGGGGACTTCGGTCCAAAATGTGTCATGTTCGACTATGATGACGGGAACCTCGGTTCCAAGCATGTTCGCAATGGCTCCGCCGACGTACTCTTCCGTTACCCATTCAACGGGTATGATGGGAACCTTTGTTCCAACTATGACCGCTCCGGTGCACTCCTCACGGATCATGCCCGCCGCGGAGAAGCCTCCAAAATTCAATGGGGAAGGCTTCAAGAGGTGGCAACAAAAGATGTTGTTCTACCTTACGATGCTTGGCTTCGCTATCTTCGTGAAGGAAGACGAACCACCTACTTCGGATGAGTCCGAGACCAACTTCAATGTTCGTGCTGCCTACGATAACTGGCACAACGACGACTATCTGTGCGAAGGCTTTTTCCTAAGTAGCCTAGAAGATAGTTTGAGTAACTTGTAATCGAACGCAAAGACCTCCAAGAATATCTGGAAGGAACTTGAGAAGAAGTACAGCTCCGACGAGGCTGGAACTAGGAAATTTGTAGTCACGAACTTCATGGACTACAAGATGGTTGATTCTCGCCCGGTTATGGAACAACTTCAAAAATTCCAAATGCTGGTGAATGACGTCCACGCCGAGGGGATGATACTTCATGATGCTTTCACGGCTGCTGCCATGATTGATAAGCTTCCACCGAACTGGAAAGACTTCAAGACGTACCTCAAGCACAAACGAAAGGCGATGTCTCTTGAAGATGTTATCCGGAAGGTACGAATTGGTCTGAAGTTCGAGTTCAGTACCAGAATTCGAAAAGTACAATTGAACCTCGGGTGAACCTACTCGAATGAGGAGACAACTCGAAGAGGAGGCCGCATCTTGGCAACGCAAAGAAGAAAGCTCCTTCTTCTCTGAAGTTCAGCGGCGACTGCTTCAATTGTGGCAGAACTGGACACAGGTCTAAGGACTGTCACAAGCCAAAGAAAAAGAAGGGCAAGCCCAGTGCTCACTTAGCCGAGAGAGAGCTGACTAGTGATGATCTCATTGCGGTTATCACTGAGGAAGCTAACATGGTCGAGAACCGTGGTCAATGGTTCGTCGATACTGCTGCAACTGCCCATGTATGTGCAGACCGGAGCTTGTTCTCCAAATACCATCCCTGTGAGGGAAGGAAGCTGAACATGGGAAACCAAGCGTCTTCGCAAGTTGCAGGTGTTGGCTCAGTTGTCCTCAAAATGACTTCTGGAAAGGAGATCACTCTGAATGAGGTGCTGCACGTTCTGAACATCCGGAAGAATTTAGTCTCTGGTTCAATACTAGTTAGTCGTGGTTTTAAACTTGTATTTGAGGCTAATTAGTTTGTTTTGTCAAAGTTTGGAACACCTCTGGGAAAGGGTTACCTTACAGATGGACTGTTCAAATTCAGTGTAATGGCTATACGCCCAAAACCTATCATTAATAAAATTGCTTCTGATTCCTCTTACTTGACTGAGTGCTCTAGTTTATGGCATTGTATATTAGGCCATGTTAATCTAAATGCAACAAAACGTTTGTCAAATCTCGATTTACTTAAGGTAAATGAATTTTTTAATAAAAGTAAGTGTGAAATTTGTGTAGAAGCAAAAATGACAAAGTTACCGTTTAAATCGGTAGAAAGGAGCACGACACCTCTAGAATTAATTCATACGGTCATATGTGATTTGAAGTTTGTGCAAACAAGAGGTGGTAAAAAGTATTTCATTACTTTTATTGACGATTGCATAAGGTATTGTTACCTATACCTTTTAAGAGGTAAAGATGAGGCTATTGAAGCTTTCAAGGACTTCAAAAATGAAGCCGAAAATCAACTTAACTGCAAAATCAACTTCGATCGACTGCTCATGCCAAAAGTTCAGAGTTGCCTGGAATCCAGTCGATGTTGAACCACCAGTCGATTGGGCAGTCGATCGACTAGGTATTCAGTTGATCGACTGCATTTCAGCAGCCAACCTCCATTTTCGATCCTCTTTTATCCCAAGACTCCATGGCTGAACCTACACAAACCCAAGAACTCCATTAACACTACTTAAAGATAGAATATATACACAAAATTAAAAGAAAAACAAGAAAAGAGTTAGAAAGGGTTAGAACGTCGTGGGTTGCCTCCCACGTAGCGCGTTTGGTTAACGTCATTCGCTCGACGGTTATACAAAAACGTTATCCAGGATCCAAGAAGAGGTGACGATCATGCCACGCCTTGGTGTTCTCGAGTAGACACACCGGGTGATCAAAATCACCAAGGCGGGCGCGTTGGGCAAGCCGGAAGATCGAGACATCAAGAATCTGGGCTTGCTTCGGTGGTTGTAAGAGTGAGTCGATCATCCAAACGTGATCATCCCAAAACAGGTCGACGTATTTCTCCGTCTCACCGACCGTCATCTCCTCTCTCTCGAATTTAGAAATAGTCATAGTCGGGCACGAGAGAGTAGGACCCCGCACATCTTCCTCGTCCTCTTCCACCTCCTCTTGCTCAAGTAGTAATAAATCGTCGGGTGGTGGCAAAAGAGGCTCGATCAACTCCACATCCTCCAAGACCGGCACAACTACATCTTCCTTGCCTAAAGCAGGTAAGCTCGACAGTTCAAGTGCCAACGGAGACCTCCAAGATAACACCCCCTCACTTTCCACTACAACCTCTTCACAATACCCGAGAGGGGTTACGTTGTCTTCCGACCCATTCTCCTCATCATCTAAATCCACCTCATAGCGCTCCTCTTTCAAAAGATCGTCAAATCTCGAATTTCCATCAACGACCGTGGGCACCACCACATCAAAGATGGGCTTCTCGTCAAGGCACGGTTTCTTAATATCATCCACGTCATTGGCAATTTGCTAAGCGTGTGTCTCCATGTGAGCGAGGCGTTCCGTGAGCTCGGCTAAGAGAAATTCCACGTCCGGGAGTTGGGACGTAGACGAATATTGAAAGAGTGAGGCATAAGGGTCATCGCTCGGAGTGTACGAGCTCGAGGTGGGTAGATTGTAAGTATCGTAGCTCGAAGGAAGGGCAAGTGGAACATATGGATCGCCAAAACCTGGATCAAAAGGATCACGAGTCGGTGCATACGGATCTATGCTCGGGTTATGGGGATATGAAAACGGAGGTGAATGTGGAGGATTTGGGTCATAATGGTCGGAAGAGTAGATCCATTCTTTCCCGATCGAAACATACGGGTCGTCATATTCGGGAGTGGTGTATGGATTTGGATATTCGGGAGTTTGGATGTAAGGGTTGTCGTATGGAAAATTAGCTCGGTAGTTTGCCATCCTCGGCCGGATCAATTAAGCGGCGGAGGCATCCTCTGATCGTCTAGAGTGTGGGCGGGCGAAATCGGGTTCTCGAACGGAGTTGCCATCGTTCGCTCCTCGATTATCGGTGATAATAGCGGAGGTAATGGGACGTCGGACCTACCCTGCATACACAACAACGACAAAAGATTACGCGTATCGAATGTAAAACGACGAACTAATCTAACTACGAACTATGTTAACGACAAGAGTAATTAAGAACACCATTGGCCTTAATCCATCCCCGGCAACGGCGCAAAATTTTTGATCGAGGATTTCCTAGCGCTCTAAGAATCGTCTCCGCAATAGTACGGAGTCGATTGTAGATGTGGTAAGTTTTCCCGAGTCATGTCTCTCGAGGATGGATGTGATCGGCTTTCGGTTTCTCAGTTGTTCTTATCGTCGGTCTTGGTTAAACTAATTTGACCTAAGAAAGCGGTAGTCATTGTTCGGTTTTGAATTTTACAACTAAGATTTAAACTGAAATACAAGTTTTAAAAACATTTAAAAAGAAATTAAATCTTATATTAAAAACGATCAATCTAAACTAATTAACTTATCAAAACTTTATAATTTGAAATTAAGGAAAATGGAGGGAAAATCAAGGTTTAGCTTATTTGAAAAAGTCAACATTAATTTAATAAAATTTAAAGTTCTAAAAAGGAAGATTATATAAAACTTCTAAAAACTTAAAGATTGATCTAAACAACTTAACAACTTAAAAGCATAAGTTCAAAAGTTCAAAAGCTATAAGATGAAAATAGAGGTTTGATGATCAAAACAACAACTAAATTACGATCCAAAACATAACACAATATGAAAAAGGAATAACATGAAAATAAAACTAGATTATAGAAAGATATTACCAAATGTATGTCATTACACAAAAACTTGGAGGAGAAAAGCTTAAAAGCTGAATGATTCTTCACAAAAGAAACCTAAAACAAAGCTTGATCACTAACTAGTTAAGATCTAAACTTAACTAATCTATCACTAATTACTAGGATTTATGGTAATTAAAAATAAGCAAAATATGAAAAAGAGGATGTTTTTGGTTTTGGAGGAGCTTCTTGGGGAAGAAAGCTTCTCATCAAGTTGTTCTTCTGAGTGAAATGACGTCTTTGATTAATACATCACGCAGGGCCAAAAACGTCTAAAGTGGCAAAAAATCTGCTTTTCAGTCGATCGACTGTAAAGCAGTTGATCGACTGGCAGTCGATCGGTGAACTCTCCTGTCGATCGACTGCTCTTGTCAAAATGGCCAAAAGCCCTGGAATTCAATCGATCCTCGGAGTTCCAGTCGATCGACTAGAAGGGCAGTCGATCGACTGAACTCCAGTCGGTCGACTGGATTGCTGCACCCGCCTCGATTCCTCGTTCTTTTCACGCCCGCTGGTTTATCGAGCCTCGTCCGTTGCACTCCCTTGCTTTGTCCGTTCATTCCCGAGTCGAGTATCAACGATCCCAAATGAGCGCGGGCCCCACTTGGACGTCCTACGGCCAATAGAAAAATGAAATAGTGAAAAACTACGAAAACTAATAATAAAACGTACAAAAATACGAAAACCTAGAAATAACGAAAAACGGCCAACTCGACTCCTAAAACACCTAAAAGCAAGCGAAACACACGCAACGTGATACAGAAACGATAGCAAAAATATGTACAAAAAGATGCAAATCAGTAATGCTAAAGGAACTACAAGTCAAGAACTTGTGGTGGTTGAACCTAAGTCTCGTAAACGACCTGGTTCAGAACTTGAAGCTCTAACTCCTAGACGGAGCACTCGAGCTAAAGTTGCTAAGGATTTCGGTCCTGACTGTGTGGTTTTTCTCTTGTATGAAGAACCAAATTCACTGAAAGAAGCTTTCTCACGGACTGATAGTTCATTTTGGAAGGAAGTTGTACAGAGCGAGATCGATTCGATCATGCAGAACCATACGTGGATTCTGACTGATTTACTTGAAGGTTGTAAACCTTTAGGGAGTAAATGGATTCTGAAATGAAAGTTCAGAGCGGATGGATCAATCGATAAGTATAAAGCTCATTTGGTTGTGAAAGGATTTCTCCTGAAGGAGGGATATGATTTCTTTGATACATACTCTCCTGTGACGAGAATTACCTCTATCCGGGTGCTTCTAGCGATTGCTGCTTTGCACAATCTTGAGATTCACCAAATGGATGTTAAAATAGTTTTTCTAAATGGCAATTTAGAAGAGGAAATTTATATGGAACAACCGAAGGTTTTGTAAAACCTGGACAAGAAAGAAAGGTGTGCAAACTTGTTAAGTCTTTGTAAGGCTTGAAACAAGCACCTTTACAATGGCACTTGAAATTTGACGAAGTGATGATGTCAAATGGGTTGAAGATAAACGAGTGCGACAAGTGTGTCTACATTAAGAATACTAATGACAGATTTGTTATAGTATGTCTTTATGTAGATGATATGCTAATCATCGGTAGCAACCTACAAGTGATTAACTAGACAAAACTCATGCTAAAAAGGAATTTTGACATAAAGGATCTGGGAGTTGCTGACACTATTCTTGGCATAAGAATCATAATAACTCCAGATGGAATTGTCTTATCACAATCTCATTACATTGAGAAAGTGATCAAGAAGTTCAATGCACACGATGGTCTTCCAGCAAAGACACCTATGGAACTCGACGTTCACTTGAGTAAGAACAGAGGTGACCCTGTTGCTCATAAGGACTATGCTAGGATCATTAGATGTCTAATGTACATCTCTAACTGTACAAGGCCTGATCTAGCTTGCTCGGTAAATAAACTGAGTCGATAAACAAGCAATCTGAATAGAGAACACTGGAAAGCGCTTGTGAGAGTTTTGAGATACTTAAAGTATACTCTAAACTTTGGGCTACTCTATGGTAGATACCCCAGGGTACTTGAAGGTTACTGTGATGCAAACTGGATATCCGACACAAAGGACTCTTTGTCAACAAGTGGATATGTGTTTGTAATAGGGGGAGGAGCTGTTTCTTGGAGATCTACTAAACAGACATGTATAGCCCGATCCACCATTGAATCTAAGTTTATCGCTTTGGACAAAGCAGGTGAAGAAGCAGAATGGCTTCGTAACTTTTTGGAAGATATTCCATGTTGGGAGAAACCCGTGTCGCCGGTTATGCTTCACTGCGATAGTCAAGCTGCTATTGGAAGGGCCAGAAGTGGTTTGTATAACGGCAAGTCTCGACATATTCATCGGAGACATAACACCGTAAGACATCTTTTATCGAGTGGGATTATCTCAGTTGACTACGTAAGGTCGATAGATAATCTAGCGGATCCATTCACAAAGAACATAGCTCGAGATCAGATGTACAAGTTGCTTGAAGGAATGGGAGTGAAATCCACATCTTAAAGATGATTGTACTGGAAACCCAACCATGATGAGTGGAGATCCCACAAACTTGGTTTAATGGGAAAACTAAACTATAAAAGTCTGGGTAAACTAAACTAAACTTGGTTTAACGGAAAAAGTAGAGTTTATAATCTGTCAAGTGGTGAGGATAAATCTCTGATTTTTAATGATTCTTATGCAGGTCTTTGACTTGAGTATGACAGAATGCTGGTTATTAAGAATCACCTATGTAAGCGAGAAGTGAGGGCCGCTTCTACTGAAGCTTATGAATCCAAAGAAGTTGTCCATGGCCAAAAATGGACACAAACGTGAGAACTGAAGAATTCTGAGACCTTAGTGGGTTGGTACTATTGTCTAGTATATACAAAGGGAAATAGTTCAAGAATTATGTTCACTAATCCGCCGGATGCCCGGTAGTATTGACTAAGGAGGGTTCAAGGCCACAAGCCACCTATCCCTATTCTCTATTGTCTCTTAAGGACTGAGCTATGTAATTGCATTCATGTTTTTCATTTTTGGAGTATCTCACTCATGTGGGGGATTGTTGTAAATTTTATTTAATCGATTTAATGGTACATCAAAGATTCTTGTTAACGAGTTGTATAGGCTTGATCTACGTGTCATGTAGTTAATCGTAGCTTTTTGAATTTCTTAAATCCAATTATTGGTGAGTGAGAAATGATACTTGGAAGTTGAACGGTTGATTAAATGCATTGTTGGGTATCCCACATTGAAAGTTAATCAATGTGGAAGGGAGTTTAATAATAATTTCATTTCTTTAGTGGACATCAAGTGGGCCAGCGGGTATTGTGGACTTTGTGTGAACAAAGCTTACGCGAGCTCCTGGACTTGGGTTCGCCCGTCCACCTTCAGCGAAGCCGATGGCGGAGCCGAGCGGATCCGATCTCGAGCCTGAGCTTGAGCCCGGACCCAGACCTCGGACCTCAGTCCTGGGTCCTGGGCTCTGGGACTTGGGTCTTGGGTAATTGGTCCGATTGAGGTGGTCCGTGTGGGGTCCTGGTTCTGGTTCAACCCTAGCTTACTTTTTAGCCATGTGTGGTTTTGACCCCTGAACTTTCTCAAATGCCTGAGAATTCATTTCAACTCCTGACCGTTCAGACGTTACCATAACATACGAATTCAAACATGCAATGCATGTGCACGCTGAACCCGTCCAGGTTCATGCTGGCTGAAGCTGACTGTTTGAATGACTTAATGACGCCTTTAAGGATGTCATTAAGCAGGCTGTTACCTCCCTGATGGCAACCCTATATAAGGGTGAGTTCTCCTTCATCTTTCCACACATGAAAAGCACCTGGAACACCTAACAAGCAACAAACATTCTACACAGCATATTGCTTCTGGTTTTTTCTTTCTCTCATAACTCAGTCCAGTTTCTTCAAGTTCGTCGGAGCTCTGGTATTTACGGTGCTGTAATACCAAAGACGAAGTCGTTTCATCTTTGGGGACGAATAGCCAAGACTGAAGGGCACTACCGGGGCTATTTCATCTTGCGGACAGATTTCTAAAATCGACTCGACTTAACTCTTGATTTACAGTTTCTGTTTTTGTATTTTCCAGTTTTGTGATATTTTTACATACCCTGTTCGTGCTCGAATTATTTGTAATTTCTTACAACTTGTTGAGAACTCGGGTTGGTTTATCGGGTTTAGTCCGTGGATTTGCCTACCTTTGATCTCTACCACCCGTTTCTTGGTTGAGACACATTCATTTGATAACCCTCTGAGTCGCCCCATGTGTGTGTGAGAGAGAAACCTTCTTGGGTTTTATCGCCGATAGGTTAGAGTTTCGGGATTGGGTTCGGACTGAAAGGGGGTTGTGTCTTCCGGTGGTATGTGGTGTTTATGTGGTGGTTGCTACTAGTGGCAAGGGTTGAGCTATCTCAAGGTTTTTTTGTCTGCTATGTTTGTTGTCGTCGTTGAGACCAACGATAGAGAACGATTTGGTGTCGATTCATCGACCTCTAGTCCGATTCGGAGTTACGGACCTTGCTGGAGCAGTTGGACCTTATCGAGTCTCTGCCATTTTTGTTTGTGCTTAGATCAAAGATAAACCGTTGAATTTCTGGAGTCGGTCTCGATTCCAATTTTATCATTTTGATTTGTTTACTTACACTGTATATTTTCTCCCCTTGTTTATTTGTTATTGTTTGTAGGAACCACTGTAGCTCCGACAGTGGATAAGTGGGGACATTAGCATTTCATGACGAGGACAGAGCTCATTGGAGCAGTTGTTTGGGTCAAGGTACTGCCGATTTGATCTTAGAGCCAAGTCATAACATGTGCGATTCGAGAGGGCAGCAAGTTCGGGTCGAGAAATAGAGTTTGGAAAGAAACTTTAATAGTCCAATTTGTAAGTTGTAAGAATTAAAATATATTTGTGCTTCTGTAATAACTAAATGCGTGGGACTTCGACGACTAACCACCCAATTTTGGTAACAGAGCGGTAGCCGTCGACTGCACCGGTGGATTGGGGTCCTTTCGTGGGATCCCACTCTGGTAAATTGGCTTGTCTTCCCAGCTTTTAAATTCGAAGTTTTAATACAGCTTGTAGCGATGTATGTATTAGGAACCTAGTTGGTAGATCAAGATTAGTCGTGTCTTTGGTTGCTACGTGCTCTCATTTAATTTAGTCCTTGTCAAAGCTTAGTTGTGCTTTAAATATCTAATGTATGTGCTTCTTGCCAGAGCTAACGTGCTTAATTGATTTTGTTAATTTGTTTATTGGTTAGTAGTTTTAGCTTCCCGATAGTTCGCGCACGTTAAACTCTCTTGTCGGATACGCTTAGCGCCATAGAGGATCTAGTGAGGCGAGGGTTGTCGATTTTATGGTGAGGTCGTCCACTTAAGTTGGCAAGTTAGTTGGTGGACCAATAAGCATTCGCCGTGATTTATTCGTAAATTCACTATTTGCCCATCATTGTGACATCTATTTTGTGTGCTTATTTACTTTGTGCTCATTTTCATTTTTTCCGTGTGTTTATTTATGACGTCATTGTTTCTAAGTTATTACAGATCGTGTTCACACCCTTTTGTCAATTATTAGCATGTGTAACGCCCCGATTTCGATAAAAAAAATATAGTTTGTATTTTTAAAATATAATAAAGTAGACTTCACTACAAAAAAATTCGGCAATTCTGGCGGAAATGCTGACGGGCAAAAAGCCGTCAGCAATGCTAGCGGAAATACTGGCGGAAGAAAATGCTGGCGGGTTTGCTGGCGGCCATGGCCATCAGCACATATACCCGTCAGTATCCCCTCAGGGAAAGAGCGGAAAACTATCCCGCTTAATTATCCTGACGGCCTTGCCCGTCAGGATATAATTTTTAATTAAAAATATATATATATGCTGACGGCCTTGCCCGTCAGAATTATTAAATAAAAATAAAAAAACAATGCTGACGGGCAAGCCGTCAGCAATTTATTTAAAATATAATTTATAATATTATGATTATAATATATATAAAATAATATTATATATTTATAATTTAATTAATTATTTATAAAATAAAATATTTAATTATATTAATTATTTATAAAGATAATATAATATAAATTATACATTTATAAATTATTATTCATAAATATAATCTACATTTATAAATATAATATAACTAATTATAATTATAATTTATATATCTAATATATATTAAAAGTATATAATCTTTCACATGTATCGACTTGGTGAGACGGTAACACCACTCCTCTATTAGCAAGAGGTCATGGGTTCGAATCCCACCCATGACACATGTGGGGAATTAAATTAACATAGGCAGGGTTGTGGGTTGGGCTCTTGCGTGTTGGGCTAGGCCCGCCCAGTTTTTTTTTATAATATTTTAAAAATATTAACGGGCCAGCCCGTCAGCATTTAAAAAATTAAAAAAAAA
>BMAC01000186.1:1711303-1821527 GCA_014905375.1 Phtheirospermum japonicum
AGGTTGAATGGAGTAGTGGTGATGGTGTGTTGTTTATTGATATTATTATTATATTATTTTTAATAAGGGTAACCTTATAATTGTATATTTATTATTGAACTATTTAACATTTTATATAATTGGTTAGAGTATCCACCGGTCATCACGCATTCAACATTATTTTGTATATCATTTTTTTATCGTATGATAGTGATTATGCAAATAACCAAATGTACATGACACATGTTATAAGTTAAGAGGTTTGGGTATTCGCTTTGCTGATGGGGTGAGATACTATTTTCCAAATTCTTAGGAGGATTCAAATATCACGTACGTTCAAAACAATGGCTTCACACTCACAAACACATCCTCCAAGCTACACTTGATATATAACTAATATTTATACACAATATTACTACTAAATTAAGAAAGTTTCAAACTACGGGCTCTAACTATTTTTAATACGGGCTTTGTCTGATCATGATCCCATGCACCACCTATAAGTATATTTCTGAATTAATTAACTCTTCTCTAATCGCTAATTATACAACTAATCAAGATTCGAATGATGATCTGACGAGACCATCATCTCGGAGGCTGCCCATAATTTAGCAGCTTCGGCAAAGCTGGATCCCAATTTCGACGTCGAGGCTTCGTTACAATCCGAAAAGTATTTCCCACTTACGTTCGCCAACCTTGGGTTCGTCCCAACATAGCAAGTCGTAGCAGCTGCCTGTTTTAGTTCAAAATCTTGTTCTTAACAATTGTGCACATGTAAAAAATCCATATTATTATTTTTTTTAAATGTTGAATTGATTTAAAAATAGTTGTTACCTGGGGTATAGTCTTCAAGAGCTTGGAAGCCAACAAAAATACCAAATCTGCATACATATATATAAAGGAAAAAAAGAAAAATGATCAATTACGAAAATATCCCTGTGATAACGAAGGATGGATGACTATATTAGTTTTTATAATGATTGTGTAAAATTAATTAATAACCTGTGATAAGGCCTTCACGGTCTCGAGTGAGTCGGGTTCTCACAATCCCAGGGTGAACACAATTCACCGTCACATTTGCCTTCATTTCCTGTAGCGAGCATTAATTAATTAACTAATTAATTAATAGCAACAAAAAACACTTTTAAGAAATGAATAGAAAAAGAGAATATGAACAAATAAGATATAGACTTGCCCTGAGTCTCCTGGCAAGTTCCTTGGTATGCAAAACGTTGGCCAGCTTGGAGAGGGCATACGCACGTGTCCCGTCGTATTCACTGTCAAAGAGACACACGATTTTACTACTCATTTCGAAATTATGTCAAGTCAAACCCCCGACCCGATCTTGTGTTTACTTGCTCCTCCCATTAATTTCACAAATATTATTGGAAATATAGGAAAAAATAAAAAAAAAGATTTAAAGTCAAATTGACCCCGAGTCCGGTCAAATGTTCTCATTTTGTTTACTACTGAAGATACAAAGCAAATGAGTACATGTAATTTCAAGTCATTATTCAGCAATAATTTTATTGATGGCATAATTATGACCCATGCAAGAATTCAACATTGACTAACACATGTTTATATGATTAATACATGAATATTATTATATGTGCAATAATTAAAAATATAATCCTATATTACTATCATCGTGAACTATTACAAATAAACAACAATCTAAAATTTACAGGGTGTGATTTTTTTATTTTTATTTTAGAATATTTCCAAAGTTAGCGAAAAATAATTGATTAGGCAAAAGAAACTCACCTCTTATTCTTGGTAATTAAGCCAAGATAACGAATCATGTCTCCCGAAAACCAGCTATGAATACTCGACGATACATTCACTATTCTTCCTTGCACGCCGCTAGTTTTGGCCGTCTCAATCATTTTCTTTAGCAATAGCTTTGTTAACAAAAAGTGACCTAATTAATTACAAATAAATATATCATCAAATTAGTACATATAGTCAGTCAAAAAAGGAAAATTATAATTCTCCTCAAAAAAAAAAAAGGAAAATTATAAATGTCCAAGTATGTTCTAAAAAATATATGTCCTATATTCCACAGGAAATAGAGAGAAATAGAAAATAAAATATATATATATATATATATATATATATATACCTAAATAATTGGTAGCAAAAGTCATCTCAACTCCATCCTCCGAAATAGCATGATCGTACGAAAATTTCCCAGCATTATTTCTATTATTAAAAAAAAAAAAAAGGAGCACAATAATGACGCATATCTAAAATCTCGTAAAATTTTGTACAAATAATAATTAAATTGAAAAATATTATTATAAATCCAAAACAAGAAAAGTTTAGAGAGTTTAATTACATCAGAAGATTGAGAGGTAAATTAAGAGACTCAAACTCAGCCACAAATCGGCGTACGGAGTCGAGCGAGCTGAGGTCAAGCCCCATAACCACAATCTCCGACTCCGGAAACTCCGATAAAATACGAGCCTTTGTTTCCTCGGCGGCTTTAAGGCTCCGCGCCGGCAACACGAGCCGAGCCCCGCGCTTCGCCATCACCCTCGCCGTCTCAGCCCCTATCCCAGACGTCGCACCTGTAATATAAAGCGTCAAACGCTATTTTTTTTTATTAAAAAAATAATTATATATATTATTTGGTTACCTGTGATGACGGCGGTGATACGGCGGAGATCAAGGCAGACATCGGTGACTTGCTCGGCGGTGGACTTGGAACTGAACCCACTAGCCCCGGCGGTGCCGATCAGGTACTTCACAGTCTCCAGCATTTTAACTTTTATTTTCTCAAAAAAAAAAAAAAAGAAGCTAAATTAATTAATTGTCTGTTTTATTTATATATATATATAGGAATGGGAATTAATTAGTTTCAGTATATAAAGTCCGTTGACTGAGAGGAAAAAGGGTAAGAATAGGCTAGGCTTTTTTCTTTTGTGCAGTTTTTGCAGGGCAGAGATGTATAGATACAGTGGGTTTGTAAGTATGTGCTTTGTTTGGGTGGTGGGATTATGAGAAGGGGCTTTTTTTTTATAATGGTGGGGATTTGGGGAATCAATTATGATAGGATTACATGTTTGTCATCGATTTGATTTGGATTAATTGTTTTTATTAGTATGTACTATTATTTTCCATTTGTCATAGGATTGCATCTTTGTCATCGATTGAGTGGGATTAATTGTTTTTTGTAATTGAATTAATTATATTATTGTCATCACTGGGTTTATTACTTTATTATTATGATTGGATTATTGTAATGATTACTGACTTTTTTTATGCACTGAGGCCACCATTGGATATATTTTCCTTTTGGATAATTTTAATTACGAAACCTTTTTTTAATGGTTTCACTTAATTATTACAATTTAGTTTTATAAAATAAATCATTCATTTTTTTATTATAATTATACAATTTTCTATAAAATTTTCTATCAAATTACTCGTATAACTCTAAGTAACACACATTTTCAATAATTATAAATTAATTTTAATAACTACTACATTTTTATCACATATTCATTTACAATTAAAAATATTTTTCTTTTTTAATTTTCTTTTTCATTTACAAAATTTCAAAATGAACACATATCTGATCACTCCTGAATTGTTACTCACTTTTGGGAAGGTTAATTTTGGTCACCCAAGTTTTACCGTCAACCATGATGCAATGCATTAAAAACCTTTATTATTATTTTTACAAAAACTAGGGATTTTATGATTTCAAACCTCTATATGACTATAAACAATCTCTCTCCCCATTGAACTACAGAATAATAATAATAAGATCCATGAAGCTCTCATTAACCATCAATATTCCCATTTAATTTTAATTATATAGTGTTTAAATCCCATCTAAGTGTCAGGTCCATTATTCTCTAATTTTAATTATTGATTGTTAACTTCAGTTTTTGTTATTCATTCTATTGCATTTTATTTATAAATATATGAAAAAAAAAAAAAAAGTCCGTTTTGTTTTGACAGAGAAGTGTGTTGAATATTTTGAATGGATGTGTTGCACTTGCATGTGTAGCTGAAATACTAGCTACAGTCGGCGATTAATTAAAAGTGAGGATTAGGATCCTTTTAATTAAAAGTATAGGTACAGATATCGAGGTGTGTGTGTTAATGTGGTGGATAGTATCCTATATGTATATAATTTTTATTTAAAATAAAACAAAATAAAATCGGGTTTGCACGTGAGGGTAGAGTTAACAGTCAATCCCACTTCCTCGGGATGCAAAATTTACTGGTCAATCATTCATTCATTCATTCCACACATTCAACCACCCCATCAACCCAAAGGAAAGGTGTTGTTCGCCCGGTAGTTTTGGTGTTGCTTTGAAAATGAACTCATCGTTATTCAAGCTCGTATAGATAATGACTCTTGCTAAAATAAATAATAAAACCAAGGAGATTTTTTTTTTTTTTTTTTGTATTATATTGTTCGCAACGCTCGCTTATGCTACGAAGTTGGTTAAATTCAAAAACATATATTAAATTATTCTAATCAATTTTTTTTGCTCCATTGTCGTGACAATTTATTAGGTGCACCTTGCTAGGTGCACTCTGTTTTACGTGATGATATATAATAGTTATATGTGATGATATATGACAGTTATACGTGATGATATGTATAAAAAATTTAGAGTTTAGGGTTTATTTTTTCATTTTAGAACTTAGTTTTACATTTTAGGGTTTTCCATTTTTAAGATTTAATATTTCATTTTAAAGTTTAATTTTTCTTTTTAAAAATTTTTCATTTTAGGATCCCGGTAAAAATCTATCATTCTGTCAGTTATATGTGATGATATGTGTCAGTTATATGTGATGATATATGATAGAAATTTAGGATTTAGAGTTTAATATTCAATTTTAGGGTTTAGTTTTTTTTTATTTTAGGGATCAATCTTTCATTTTTAGGGTTTAATTTCATGTTTTAGGTTTTTTTTTTTATTTTAGGATTTTAAATTTTAGATTTAGAATTTCAATTACTTACTTGTAATGATATGTATCAGTTATATGTGATGATATGTACCAATTATATGTGATGATATGTGACAGTTATATACGATGATAAATTAAATTACATGGTGCACCTGGATCCATGGTATACACTCTCCATTGGCGTGGTATACTAATTAATTATCATTTCATTTAACTTTAAATATTAAAAGAAGATATATTTTTTTTTTACTTATTTTATACCTGATTTTCAGAGTCAGTATACAGTGGACCTGGGTGTACCTTGTAACTCATCACAAATAATTGAAATTCTAAATCTAAAATTTAAAACTTTAAGATGAAAACTAAACCTAAAATGAAAAACTAAATCTTAAAATTAAAAACTAAACCCCAAAATTGAATATTAAAGTCTACATCCTAAATTTCTATAACATATCATCACATATAACTTACACGTATCATCAGATATAACTAACACATATCATCACATACAACTAGTAGAATGATAGATTTTTGTCGGGATCCTAAAATGAAAAACTAAATAAAATAATGAAAAACTAAACTCCAAAACAAAAATAAAAAAACTAAACTCTAAATTTTTGTCAAATACCATCACATATAATTGTCATATATCATCACGTATAAATGGCACATATCATCACGTATAACTGCCATATATTATCACATATAACTGAATAATGATAAATCTTTATAGGGTTCACCTAAGTGCATGTAATAAATTGCCTTATTTTCAAATTTCTATTCCTTTTATTATGATTAATCAAAACACAAAGAGTTGGGTCTTGTGTCTATATTTATCTCAAATTCTGCGAATCTGGTTTGAATTAGCTGCCAATTTGAAAGTGCGCCATTGGTAATCTTTTTACCCAAAATTGTATTTTCATGATTTTCAGTCGCTTTTTTTTCTTTCTTTTTTATAACTTCTACGACCTATTTAAATAGTTCTTACTTTTTGTTGATTTTCCTGCTCATATTTCTTTCGATCTTGTAGTTTCCTCTTATTTTGCTGTTGTTGTTTCTTTTTATGTTGTGTTGAATTTTGATCTTGTGTTTCAATGAGAGATTCTTTTCATGCTTTGATATTATGATGAAATAAAGCGTATAGATATTATTGTGCGTCTCAATACCATTATATTATCATTCTTCAGAGTGGGCTATCCGCTTTAACAATGTTTGCCCTTTTTTTGCATCTATTTGTTGAAAATTAGGTGTGAACAGTGCTTGGAAAGGATTCAAAGATCGATGAGTGCAAATCAGCAATGTTCATTAGATGATATTAACATATTGGGCAGCACTCAATACATCATAATACAAAAGTCAAAATATTATACTGAAAAACCAATACATCATAGTGTCAATACATCATACTATAAAAACCAATACATCATATCACGGATAGAGATTTATGAAAAATCAGTATATCATACTACAAAAGCAATACATTATACTATTGGGTCAGATGGCCTAACGGGTCATGACCCGTCAATATGGCCTAGTACAAGTGTTTGCCTAACATATTAGAGATAAAATTCAAGCTTGTGTTTTTAATTATGATCATAATGGCGGAATATGATTAAAAAAAAGTAAAAGGAAAAAATAGACAAAAATGGGTAAAATAGGTAAAACACATTAATGTCTTCCTTTTAATATCCACCACTGCTGTAAATTGTGCTAACTATTAATGCTAATTTGTCAAAATGTCTGGTGGATCAATGAGAATGCTCCAAAGATGAGGTGTCAAGTTGTGGTTCAAAGGGTTCTATTTTGGGACTAGGCCAAAATTCTGAGGTGGTATAAATAAAAACTTTATTTTTATTTATGTTAATATTGTTTTGTCCTCAACAATCGAGCTTATACTTGCTCTATTTTTGCCAATATTCAAAGCCCACTTTCTCTCTCTTACATGCCATATTTCATATCTCTCTCTTACATGCCAATTTCCTTTGTTCTTTGATTTTTTTTAGTATTCAACTCGGTTTTTTGATTTTAGATTTGAAAAAATATTCAGATTCGATCCGTATTTTCATATTCGAAATTTCTTTTTCAATTTTCAATTCTTCGATTTTTTGATTTTAGTATTAAACTCGGTTTTTGATTTTAGATCTGAAAAAAATCAGATTCGGCTATGTTCTTATTTATTCAGATTCAGATCTATTTTTGTTTTTGATTTTAGATCTGATTTTGATTCAGATCTATTTTTGTTTTTGATTTTAGATATGTTTTTTATTTTAAATTTGAAAAAATTCAGATTCATTCTGTATTTTCAGCTTCGGTTTTTCTTTATAATTTTGTAAATTATGTAATTTCTGCCTTTTGATCTGATTTTGAAAATTTGATTTTAGTATTCAACTCGATTTTTGTTTGTAGATTACGCAATTTCTGCTAATCATTCCAGATCTTTTGTAAAAGTCGAACATAGTAATATTCACATAATCTCCATAGTTTTTTGCTATTTACTCCTCCATAATATGATCTATACGGATTCCTCCATTTATATATGGTATTCTGCTGAGATCTTGGCTGTTATTATTTATCAAAAAACCTCTATGCTCTGTTCGTATTTAATTAAATTTGTGATTAATTTATGGATTGTTAATAAGACTTTGGAATAAATTTAGAATGTTTAATTCCCTTTTTGTTTCTTTGGTTAATGTATTTAAATTTAGAGTAGCAATTAAATAACGCTTCTCTTAATTTGAAGCTCTGTTTAGATTTTTTTTGCTAGATTAAAACGTTGAAGCTCTATTTTTTTCTTTTCTTTTTTGTTGGATTAAAACGGCATTCCAGATTTTTTTTTTGATTTAATTCTTTTCTTCTGCATGTGTACGAGACTGTGTTTCAGCCGCGAAGGTGAACTCTTGGAGCCTCAGGTTCATTGATTAATTTTGCTAATATATATATAATTAATCTTTCAAACGTCATAGAATTGACTTATTTTTACTACACACAGGCCGTATTAATGATTGAATTATGCAAAGAACAACTTGAGCAAGATATTGAATGACTATTTTGTATGCGATTTGTTCTTTTTATTTTCTTGTTCCAGATATTTGTAATCTTTTCTTGTGATTTAAAAAATTATTATATTTTTTAAATGTTTATTTTTAATTGCAAACATATATACGTGAGTATTCTAACTTTTATTTTATCATATTGCATCTATAGTTTTGAAAAGCACAAAATTAGGCCGAATGATTTTCTAGATTTGTCAGTGTTTCGAACAAATCTCTATTTGATATGTATCAGGTGGTGGGAGGCTCTGGAACTGTCGTGAGCAGGAGCTGTCATCAGTTAATTATTAATATTATGATTTTTTGAAATTGTGATTGTTGCCTCATTTTGTTGGTTTGAGAAATGGGGTTACTCTAGCAATCCCTTTTCTAAGTATTATTATATTATATGTTCTTGAGATTTTGTTTTTAATTTTTATGTTTGATGATGTTATGAATTTCATGAGAATGTGAGGTGAGCCATTGTTTAAAACCACATGTTTATCATATGATCTATACATAACTTCCTCTGAACTTCGTGATGATATATGCAGGTAGTTTTATGATTTCATGATTTAATTAGACTATTCAAAATCATGAATTTTTCAAAAATGTTGATGGTGTATTTTGGTAGTGTTGGATTTAGTTTTTCTAGGCTGTTATACATCAGGAATTATATAGAGATCAATAAGGAATAAATCCTCCTTAAGACATGTTATACCTCAAAATATTGATTACAGTCTAACCATTTTCACCTTCAATAAAATAATATTTTGCCCCTCCTTTTAATATACTTGCAATATTAATGTTTTGGAATTGAGTTCTTATTTGATACTATCAAAAATAAACCAAACCTACTATAAATGAAGCGACATATTCGAATTTCTCTATTCATGTACTATAAATAATATCTTTTATTTAATGAGCTAATATATTTATACGAGTAGTATGTGTTAAGTACTAATAATTTTATTTTTATTACTAAATACTTCACATTAGTTCCATAAACAAAATAATGAATTCAAGGGGCACGTTGATTGTTGATTAAAACATGAAAAAAAAATGACAGAATGGCGTGTATCTTATCTTTTCTTTCGACCTTTTTGACTTTTCATATTTAATTTCTCGAATAAGAATATATTACTTAAAATAGGAAAATTAGAATTTGTTATAAATATTCACTACCAATATTCATTAAAAAGGTAATTGACTAATCCACTCCATAAATTGGTATTTAAAAAGGAAATTAGTAAATCTTCATTAATATGTAATTACTTAAATGAATAGTTTTGGAATTTGGTATTTAAAAAGGTAATTGACTAATATACTCCATAAATTAAGATAACAACAAATCTTCCCTTAAACATTCCAATAATATTAACTAAAAAAATAAAAGATCATAACAAGCATACCAATATTTTGGATTGATGCTTGAATGATTAATTGAAGGAGTTTATTTTGATAAAAAAAAAACTATTTACAACAATATCAATATGACTAACTCTATGTATTTCAATTATGATTATTAATTTATGATTATTTTGTTATGACATGTAATCTCCTAAATATTAGGCTAATTAACAGTTTCTATGTATCTCAATTATGTTTATTAGTTTATAATTATCTTTTTATGACATGTAATATCCTAAATATTATGCTAATTAACAAATTATTTTGTTATTCGTTTAAAACAGACATTGGTGCTATGGAAAGTGTACATTTATTTATACTAATTTATATATTTAGTATATTACTTTATAATCAGTTATAATTATTAATTCAAATATGAAATCAATTACTTTTCATTCTATATATATAATAATTAATCACTTACCATATGATAAAATACATCCTATTATCATTGTACTTACCATAAATATGTAAATAATTCATAAATGTTACAATATATAATTATCAGTTTACTTCCTTGATTTGTAAAGAGTTTATACTATGATATGATTATCATATTGATCTATGGAAAGTGTACATTAATTTACACTGATTTCCATATTTATTAGATTATTCTATAATTGGTTGTAATTATCAATTTACATATGAAATTGATGAATATGAAATCAATTACTTTACATCCTATAATTTAATTCTATAGAACCTTTTTTATTTATAAAACGGACATTACCACTTGATTTTAAATATGTGCATAACTTAATTATATAAGGTTCATAACTTGATTATTAGGAGATATTTTTTTGGTGTGTTGATTATATAACATTTATAACTTGAAGGGGCACCAATTTCATCTATATAATTGAGTCATGTTATCTCTTATTGTTGTTTTTTGTATAATTATAAAATGTATACTCGAGATGTATCATAATTACAAATAAATAAATAAATAAATAATTCCATCTTATATTTTTATCATTTTTTATTAATACATTTTATGTCTGCATCATATTTATCCCTGTCATTATAGCACCCGATAATATCCAAAGCCAATTTTATACCTGATTACCAGTCGAGCAACCCGACCCATATACTAAAATCGACACCTTTACAATTGCTAATACGAACATTCTTTCTTCTTATTATTATCTATAATTCACATTTTGGATTTAAAAAGTTTTTGATAAATTTTACATTCAATTTTGTATTTTTTATATTTGCCTGCGAAAATCGTGGGTTTAACACTAGTTTGAAATTAATAAATATATAAGTAATTAAACAATATGCGACATCATCAAAATACCTCGAAAAGGATAGTTTTGTAACTTTTTTGATAACTTAGTCAACTTAGTGGACGCATCTTAATAGTGGACAGTATCATAAATGGTTATTGAAAAATGAACAATATAATGGATTAAAAAATAATTTTTCCAAAAACTCACATTTAAGGAAAGGTCACTTTTGTAACTTTTCAAGTAAAACATATACTTCATCTAATACCAAAAGAATGATGTATTGACTCATTAAAATTTATTTTAAAAAATGACATTTTTCACATTTTCACTAGTATTTAATTTAATATTTTTGTTCGTTCTGAATTATCCATATTCATATTATTTCATCTAATTAATGTGTATACAATGTGTCCATTTTGAAACTAACAATAATACATTAAGCAATGTTTTATTTGGTATTTACTATTTTTATTCACATTAGGTGGGTTTATTGGCGTGCCCGTCAAATATTTTTACTTTTAAGGTGAATATTATACTTTTCAAAATAATTATTTGTGTAGGGTTAAAAAAATATGTATGTTCAACTTAAAAGTATAAATATTTACTCAAGAAGTATGTCGTTAATTTTGGTCGCACACAACTGACGGTTACATTGTAGTTTTTGCATTGCACTAATATGTATGCATCTTTCCAAAAGGTCAGTCCGTTAGGTAGTATCATTTAACGACATATTTGGCCTATGATTAATTGTGATCTTGAATTCTGGTATTCAAAATCTCAGAGCCCATTTGGATTATGATTTATTGGAACTTTTTATTATGGTACTCACAATCATTGGTATTTGAAATTATGTGAATATCAAGAATTCTTATTTATTATAAGATTCATAATCATTTACCTTTTACTATAGATATAAAATCATATCTAGAAAATAGATGATATTGCAGTATTATAATGTATGCATATGTCAAATCATGATTTAAAGGTTATTGTGATAACTGAAGAGTGATTAGACGTTGACAGCATATTCATCATTGTGTCCAGCATAT
This sequence comes from Phtheirospermum japonicum, assembly GCA_014905375.1. Taxonomy (NCBI): domain Eukaryota; kingdom Viridiplantae; phylum Streptophyta; class Magnoliopsida; order Lamiales; family Orobanchaceae; genus Phtheirospermum; species Phtheirospermum japonicum. The sequence goes on from BMAC01000186.1 coordinate 1,722,938, forward strand.
TTCTAGACTCAATTGACATGTCATATATTCAAATTAACTAAGAAACTCGGTATATTTTGTTACTAATTCGAATTTTAATATCAAAGCTTGAAGCAACAAATTAAAAGCAGCTCTCATGTGACAAATTCCTTGCAATGCTGAAGGCAATAGACTCTTATTTTGATTGTAATTCAACTAAAATGCTTTCTTCAACAAATTATCTGATATGAAATAATATTAGAAGTTCATGCATCTTTCATTTCTTCTCTTGTAAAATGAACAAACCCCTTAATCCAATCATTTTCAGAAGCGCATTAAAACACTTGATATTAAACATAATCATAGCTCCAACATACAAACTATGTTTTAAAAAAGATCCTAAAATCAGGTCCTAAAATCGATCCAATCGTCCAAAACCCTAAAATCGTTCAACCAAGAAATAAAATTGACAGTTTAGAACAAAACCTAAATTCTTAACTAAAAGGGACTCAACTAAAAATACTAAAATAACACATAGATAATTTACCAAAATCCTAGGGTTTACACAATGTACCCTGCTCCCGGAATATTGACGGAGAAGTAGGAATTGGGAGTCCAGACGGCAGTAGGCGGTTGGTTTGCGGAATTCCGATGGCCAATTTTGATTTTGCTACTCAATTTCTAGGTGGTGTCGAGAAACTAAGAAAAAAATGGGAAAGAAAGAGATAAAGAGGAGAAGTAAGAAAGGCCCTAAGATTTTGCCCAGTAGTCGACGAAGCGCGGTGGAGGTGTTGCTGGGATTTGAAACCTTAATTAGGGTTTGAGATTTTCTCAACAAGAGAGAGGAGAGAAGAAGAAAGAATGTCAATTTGTTTTTCCCCTCTTTTATGTGGGATCCGATTTACTAGACTGGTGCGGGTTTGAGGTGGATTTGGCTCCGTCACACTATATTGACCCGTGTGACCGTCACATTTGAGTTTTGTCCAACCGCGAGACCACGTGTAATACATGTACGCACTTTTGTTTATTTTTTATTTATTACGTATATCACCTAAAGCTTCATATTATATTTATAAATAATTATATTATAATTTGTATATTATTACTTAAAAGTGTACCATTATATTATATGTATTGAAAATTATATATGTTGAATTAAGATATTTTAGATAATAAAAAAATAAAAAAAAAATTTGCAAAAACTGTTATTGTTATTAAATAAACATGCATTGTATATTAAATATTTTTATTTAAAATAAATTATATGGAATCAAAGAATATACTAATTGATAGATAATCCCATTGTTTAATTTAATTTTTTTAAAATTAAAAATACCAACGGACAAGATTTTCCCTCAGTAATACCGAGTTTGAAGTCCTCGATTTTCTTTTTAATTTCAAAATTATCGAGGGCTTCGGTAATTTTATTTTTATTTTTAATAAATAAAAAATATAATTATCAATCAATTAAGATTTCTTTTGTGATTTTGAAAGCAAACACATGTTATATATTAAAAAATAATAACATCACATTAATTTTATTTATTATTACATCTTATTTTTATTATTTTGAGTTTTCTTGGATTGTTTTATTTTTTAAAATAAAAATACCAAAGGAATATTTTTTCCTTTGTATTTTAAATTTTTTAAAAAATTAAAAAACTTAAAAAATATAATTATCAATCAATTAGTATTTTTTGGGATTGTAAAACAAATAAACACATTGTATATTAAAAAAAATTAGATTACATTAGTTTTATTTATTTATATTTAATGCTATTATATTATACTTTTATTCTTTGATATTTCTATTATTTGTTTATTTTAAAAAAAAATTAAAATGCCCTCGGTATTTTTATTTATTTTTTAAATAAAATAAACTTTAAGAATATAATTATCGATCAATTTGTGTTTTTTTGAGATTATAAAACTAGAAAGAAAAACACATGGAATATTTAAAAAATAATGAGATTACATTAATTTTATTTTTTTATTATGTTTAATGCTATTACAGTTTTATTTCTTGATTTTTTTTGAATTAAAAGAAAAATACGGATGGTTTTTTTCGTAGATAATTACCGAGGGGAAAATGGCCTCGGTATTTTATTTATAAATAATAATAAAATTTTTATAAAATATAACTATCGATCAATTTTTATTCTTTGTGTATTTAAAACAAGAAAAAAAACATATGATATATTTTAAATAAAATAATGAAATTACATTAATTTTTCTTATTATTAAATATAATATTGTTACATTTTTTTTTACTGTTTTTAAATAAAAATATCGAGTGGGTATTTTGCCCTCGGTAATTGCTAGGTGAAAACAATACCCTCGTTAATTATCGAAGGAAAAAATTACCCTTGGTAATTTTATTTTTCTAAAAAAGTGTAATTATCGAATTGTATTTTTTGTGATTCTAAAATAAGAAAAAAAAACACATTGTGTAAAAAATAATGAGATTATATTAGTTTTATTTATTATTATATTTAATGCTATATTTGTTTCTAAAAATAAAAATACCGAGGGAATTTTTTGCCCTTAGTAATTTTGAAAAGAATAAATAATAATAATAATAATAAAAAAACTAAGGGCTTGAAAATGCCCTCGGCAATCACGAGGGAGTTTTGAAGCCCTCCTTTTTTTTTTCTTTTTTTCTTTTTCATTTTTTTAATCACCAAAACTTAGCGAGGGCCAAAATTACTCTCGATATTTCCTTCGATAATAGCGGCGGCAAATATCGGTGCCGATATATCGAGGGATTTACGAGGGTACCAATACTGATTGATGAATCCCTCGGTAATACTAATAGAAAATTTGTTATCGGTAAATTCGTCGTTATTAGTATCCTCATTAATAAAATAATCGGTAAATTTCTTGGCAATATTGAGGGCAAATTTGCCCTGGTAAATCCATCGACAATTTGCTTTTTTTTTTTTTTTTTTTTTTTTGTAGTGGTATAGCTGATATGGGACTTACTCTCCTTGCCAATGCCTTAATTCCCTGTAGGTTCTGGAGGGATGACTTTGTTAGTGCAACAGTCCATACAATAAAAAGACTCCCTACCCTTATTCTAGCCGATCAATCCCCTTTTTAGAAACTCTTTGGTCACATACTTGATTACTCATTTCTCGGGGTGTTTGGATGTTCTTGCTTCCCTTATCTCAAACCCTACAATAACTCCAAATTATAACTTAAGTCCTCTAAATGTGTGTTCTTAGGGTACATTCCACATCACAAAGGGTACAATATCTCTATCCAAGTGGAGGAATCTACGCTTGCAGAAATGTTAGCTTTAATGAAAGGATTTTTCTTATTTCTCTTTTCCATAACCAACAACAATTACAAACACTACACATAACTCACCTACATCTATTGTTGTCCCTTCTCCTTTGCACCATCCTATGACACCTCATCCTTCTCCAGCATCCCATCACTCCTCTTCATCTCAGTTTCTTAGTTTTCCTCATCACAACACAGACATATCCAACTACATCTAAAATTTCCTCTCATAATACAAACCCTATTACTCAACCATCTCTTTCCCCATCACAGCCAGCATCTCCTCCCCTTTAGGCATTTCCAAATACTCAGCACATGACCACTAGATCCAAACATGGTATTTTCAAACCAAGAACTTACTATGCTTACACTATCAACTCTCACATCACTAAACCTTATTCTACCTAGTCTGCTCTACCATTGGGAGGAGGTCATGGATGCTGAATTCAGAGCCCTCAATAAAATAATACTTGGAATTTGGTTCCTTATAAACCTGGTATTTGGATGGATTTTCAAAATCAAATACAAAACTGATGGTCAACTAGATAGGTGTAAAGAAAGATTAGTAGTAAAAGGGTTTCAACAACAAGCTGGGATCGATTATTTTGAAACTTTTAGCCTTATTGCTAAGCCAACACTGTTAGATTACTATCAATCTAGTTGTTTCAAGGGGTTGGGTAATTCATCATGTAGACATTAATAATGCATTTTTATATGGCACACTTCAAGAAGCAGTCTTCATGACTCAACCATAAGGATATGAAGATCCCCTTCGGTTTAATATGTTTGCAGACTCAAAGAATAATTCTATGCCCTAAAGCAAGTTCCAAAGTCCTGGAATGACACACTCAAAACTATCATTGTCAGTTAAGAGCTCAAGAGCTCCACCTCCGACTCTTCTTTTTTTTTTTTACAGAAATAAAAATGGTAAACTGATGTTAATTGTGGTATATGTGGATGACATCTTACTGTGTGGTGATGACTCTCATGAGGTGCAACAAGTTATCTCTTTTATGTACTCTGGCTTTTCTCTATTACATTTGGAACCAGTAAGATACTTCTTAGGGTTAGAGGCTCATTGCATTTTATTAAACCAAACAAAGTATTATGGATTGTCTCAAGAAAACAACACGATCAACTCATATTCGTGCCTTAGCCCCTACAACAGCTCTCAAAAATGGGCTCTTCTGTATAGTGCCCTCTTTCGTAATCCCACTCTCTATAGAAGCACCGTAGGTGCCCTATAGTATGTTACAATGACTGGACTTGATCTTTCCTTCATTGTCAACAAACTTAGCCAGTATCGTCTTGATCCTACTACAAATCATTGGGTGCAATTAAACAAGTTTTGCAATTTCTTAAAGGTACAGCTTCCCAGGGTTTATTTATTCAACCACTAAGTGATATACGGTTAGAATCGTTCTCAGATGCGGATTGGGCTAGCTCGTTGGATGATAGTAGTTCTACCAATAGGTTCTGTATTTTCCTTGGGCCCGATCTACTTTCTTGTAGCTCACGGAAATAGAATGTTGTTGCTCGTAGCAGCAATGAGTCAGAATATCGTGCATTAGCATCTGCTATAGCCGATATCATCTGGATCAAAGCACTTCTTCTAGAATTAGGGTTTCCAAGTCATCGGATCCTGCGTTGTGGTGTGACAATATTGGTGCCATCACACTTGCCTCCCATCTTATTTTTCATGCACACACAAAACATATTGAGGTGGATATTTATTTTATTCGAGAAAAGGTTCACCAGAAACTCATCCACACTTGACATCTTGCCTCGATGGATCAACTAGTTGACATTCTCACAAAGCCAATACCAATAAGACATTTTCAGTTTATGTGTCCAAAATTTAGTTTTCATACCCCGCTTGGTTGTGGTTAAATTACTGTAGTCTAGTTTCAAAAGGTGTGTATTAAACTTAGTAGTGTTAGTCAATGTTAGTTGACTAACTAATATTAGTTAGGGTTAGCTTAAAGTTAGTTAAGTAGTTAGAGGCTAATAGAATTAGTTAGCCACGTAACTTATACTGTATATATCACGCACCCGATGTGAATTGAATCTGGGTCTGCTTGCCCAGAAAAAGTGTTATTTACCACTATGCTAAATCAAATTCCTGATTACGACCTTTTTAATTCAATTTGATACACACATCGATTTTCCGGTAACATTATGTAACGTAGCATGTCGGAGTTTACAAGTAGTACGCCACGTCGGAGAGAGGATATTGAAACACTTCACTAATTGAAACATGATTTTTATTTTTATTTTCTTTAAAGAAGATTCCACCTAGCAGAATACAAAAACCCGGCTCACGATTTTACTCATGATCCCATGGTGCAACATATTTTTGAAAGAGATTCTTTTTTTTTTTGCCATTAGAAATCATAATTTGAGTTTTTCTTTTATGTTAGTTGATTGAAATAAAACTCACATTTCAAGTAATATGGCGCGTTTCAATTTCTTCCTTAGACATAACATTTCACTGACATCCATGTCATGTCACTTAATTCTACTTAAAATCTTGGCATGTTTATCGAATTGCATAAACTAAAAAATTCATAACCAACATCGTGAATGTTCAAAGATGGTGATTAAATTACAAAAATCCGAAAAATCACACTTTTATTTGCAAATAACCCTATAAAGATTGTACTTTTTAGAAACGAAAGAAAATTATTTTTTTGAGCATTATAAGCACTTACCTTCACTTCACTCATGATTAAAGTAATCTTAACTTTTCAATCATCAGTCTATTGATTCCAATTTGAACACATTATGAAGTCGTAATCTAGCAGCTATGCCACAGCCCATATATGCTGTGCATTTATTTATTTTATAGTATTATGTAAAGTTTTCCCAGATAACCATTTAGTATTATTTTTTGTATTCAAATCCTATTGAAATTAAATATACGCATCTGTATTCTATTACAAAGTATCTATTGACATCTTAATACAATTTCTTTCATAATTTCAACCCTAAAAATAATAATATGAGTAAGAAGTTTGTGACATCGGACATGTTTGCTATTGCCCTTTTGTCTAGTGAGTTAACCGATTGAAAAAAAAAAGGTGGTTTAAAGGGCCAAAATGCATTATAATAAAAGCGTAAAGGAAAAGAAGTCGCGAAATATCAGCTTTTTAGAGCACTTGCAATCCCATGCCTTGTTGTGGACCCCCTTTCGACTTGTTCCACTTCTCTTTTAACTCCTTTTTGAGACTTCCATTTCTGTTCACTAATTAATAAGTGGTCACGCTATATATATGTGTGTGTGTAATAGATTTCAAATTCGGATTTAATTCGGCAGCTTCTGAATTTCATTATTTTGAGAAAACCAAACGTAGCCTAAGTAGGTCCAATTATAATGTTGCCTCAAGAGAATCTTGTTACTACTATGATTCTAAATGCAATTACATATATAATAGTAAGTTTATTTCTGATTATTATTAATTTAGAGACTTAATGCGCCTGAATTATGTTACGGTTAGAGGCTAGTTAATTTGATGCCCTCGGAATAAAAATGATTTCTTCTTAAAATAAATTAAAGCCGGACGTGATGCATGTATTATGCACGCTTTGACCCATTTTTAAATCATTACTGATGTACCAAGTTCAAAACATATATGTTAAAATAAACCATACTAACTGAGCTAGCATCGTGTCTTTGAATCATGAGAATTAAAAAATTGTTAATTGTGTGCTATATCATGTTCATGACCTTGATTCAAACACCATAGGATTTCACATTACTTTAACTATTATTTTACTATTTTATATTAATTAACTTTAATTATTATATATTTTTTTTATATATATTCATTAACATTCTCAATATTTTCATTTTTCTTTCACAAAAGAAAAAAAAAATCACTATTCATTTTTATTTTCAAGGGATAATTCCCACATAGTATACTTAGATCATTCACAATTCTCAAATGATCCTTTAACATTATTTTCATCCCATTTAAGTCAAGTTCTTCCCATTAAATCAAAATTATAATATAAAATGTCAAAAATACCCACCACTCAAAAACATTAAATTATAATTCTAGGTAACCTATTTCTTCTCCAAACCACCTCATTGCACCCCAGACCCCACAAATCTCGACACCAACCGCCGCCACTCCCCGCCGCTCCCTCCGCCTCACATCCTCCACACCATAGTCCCCTCCTTACCCCCTCGACCTAGAAATTCGCCACATTCCGCCGTCAAATCACTGGAATCTCATAAAAATGCACCCCCAAATTCACCCATAACTACTCCAATAACCCCATTATCTCCACAACCCATCGAATCAAGGAGAAATAGGAAATTCTAGAAGAAAAGACAACAACCATCAAGAATAAAAGGATCTCGAGGAGCAGGCCAAGTCGAAGCAATGGTGGGGCGAAAACATGGCGGAGCGCCGGGGGAAAAAGGTGGGAGCCGCGGCGGCGCGTGAAGAGCAACAGCGGCCGCGGCAGGCGGCGCAGGAGACCCAGATGAGGTCGCTACCGGTGTCGACGATTAGGAACACGCGTTGGGGAGACATTCAGAGGAAATTCCAGGAAGAAAAGACCACAACCATCAAGAATAAATAAAAGGATCTCGAGGAGCGATAAATGCAGAAATGCTACCAATAAAGTCAAAAAAAGGGCGTATTATAGGAAAGTGATGGCGGCAAAGCGGAGAAGTGTGGAATAAGATTGGGCACATTATTACACTGATGATGATTTTCATGGCTAACTGTAACAGCTTGTTGTATTAACCAGCTTATGAAGGTCATCAATTGCAATTGATGATGAAGTAGGGAAAATCGAGGGGCAGTTTGGGGATAAATTACGATCACTAGTATTATTACATGCTTGTTTGGATAGTTTGCTTGAACTTGGGATCTCGTCCAGAAATGATGTGAAGTAGTATGCAATTTATGTAAGGTAGTTTGTAATTTTCAAAAAATTTGTGAAGTAGTACGCAATTTATGCAAAGTAGTACCTAATTTATCAAAAAATTATGCGAAGTAGTATGTAATTTTCCAAAACTATACGAAGTAGTATGTAATTTTTCAAAATTTACACTAGTAGTTCTGAATTTACACGAGTAGTCCTGAATTTACATGAGTAGTTCTGAGATTTACACGAGTAGTTCTGAAATTTACACGAGTAGTTCTGAATTTTTGAAGAATAGTTCTGAAATTTACATGAGTAGTTCTGAATTTTTGAAGAATAGTTCTGAAATTTACATGAGTAGTTCTGAATTTACACGAGTAGTTCTGAATTTACATGAGTAGTTCGTCAATTTACACAAGTAGTTTTGAATTTACATGAGTAGTTCTGAATTTACATGAGTAGTTCGTCAATTTACACGAGTAGTTCATCAATTTACACGAGTAGTTCTGAATTTACATGAGTAGTTCTAAAATTTACATGAGTAGTTTTGAATTTACACGAGTATTTCTGAATGTACATGAGTAATTCTGAATTTTACACGGGTAGTTCTGACTTTTCGAAGAACAAAATAAAATAATTATAAAGGGTGATTTAGTACTCTTATATAACTTTTGGATTAAATGAGAAGTTGAGATTTCAATGGTCTATTTGGAAAAAAACATTTCACTAATAGTCTATATGGGAATTGTCCCTATTTTCAAAGTGAAATCAAATAATTGCAGCCTTAGGCTTCTATTCTAGACTACTTTTTGAGTGGTTTGAGATTAGGCATATAAACTCTTTGATAATGTTAATATATGTCTACCATGGGAAGAAAAAACAAACACTTGGCTGATAGAATTTGAATTTGGGAAGAGAATTTGAGGAAATGATTTCAAACAACTCCATCTAATAGTATTGACTTCAAAATTTTCCAAAATGACTTGAAAAACAACTCCAATTAATACGATATCCATTGTATGACTTCATCGAAAACCTTAGAGGGTTTATCATTATCAATTTTTATCTTTGCATCTCATTTGGTATTTACATCTTTGACATTATTGTTTGAATATTATTGTGTGTTTTGGTTTCGGATATTTCAACTATAACTTATGTGTTTTGGATAATAATTATTGGGTGTTTTTAATATTATTTGTGTATTTGGGATATCGCGGTTGATTATTTCATATAAAGTAGACGGTAGAAAATTAGGGTTCTCTTATTCATCAAATACTCCGTTTATATAGGGTATCAAATACATATTTTCATAATGCATAAAGATAACAAATACCTAAATTATCCTTCATCAGTCACTTGTTGACGAAGGCACGCTAATTGTGTTTTTCCTTCAACACTCCCCCTTGTGCCAAGTCAAAGTGTGAAATGATGTTTCATTGTTACTTCATTAAAACCTTGCTAAGTAACAAAACCCAATGGGAAAAATAAAACTTGGTCTAAGAAAAAAGAGTACAACACACCTATGTTAAGACTTCTCAAGTCTACACCTCTCTTTGATATGTACATCTTTTCAAGAGAACTTTGAAAGTCTCCACTTCCTCAATTTAATTGATTCTTGAGAAAGTGCATAGTTGTTGTTTGTAAAAGAGTTGTGGTGGTATTACTCGTATTATCACATTTTATTCAATGATAGAGTTCAAGCCACTATTCTCAGAGATATGTATGATCATAGCATTTACCATAGATACTCACGAACTACTATATGTATGATAATGACCTCTTTACATGGATCGAATGGGTAACCAACATCAACGATACTATTTGGTGTTTCACAGTAGTGAGTAAACTCAACATTTTCTTTAGGGGTTACAAGACCATCTGCATTACCAATTATATTTATGAATGGGAAAAATAAACTCGCATCAATGGTTTCTTTTAGGTTTCAAAATATATTTTGATTCCATTACAGTGACATTGTGCTTTCTTGATTTATATCCAGATAACAATTTTGAAAAAGTAATATTTGATCAAGTGTATTAGTAATTGTACAATAATGCGCATATTGTGCATAGGAGAGGAATTTCAGCTCCCACCAGCTCTTCGTCATTCCGCTGATGAAATTAATCTTTCCTTATATCTTCACTTTGACCAATCATAGGAGTGCTAATATATTGCGCTTATCCATATTTAATCACCCGATCATCTTTTGGATATATGCAAACTGTAGAATTTAGTATTCCACAAACTCGGTTTTAGTTTAAAGCCTTAACATGACCGAGTTTTCCTATGGTTCATTATCTCAAATTAAATTTTCAAATAACTAGCGATATCTCTTATTTCATTAAGAGTGGATATTATGTTCATATCATCGACATATACAATTATAATCGCAAGTTTGAAACTTATTTTATTTATAAATACGCAAGGGCATAGATTATCTTTTCCCAATCAAGTAGTCACTTAGACGGTTATACCACATCCGTCTAGATTACTTTAATCCATAAAGTGAGTGTTTCATTTTAATTCCAAATGCACTCTATGGCTTAGAGTCACTTTCCTTGGCAAGGAAAGGCCAGCATGCACTTTCGTATATATCTCTAAATCATGATCCCCATAGAGATATGATATAACCATAGGTATAAGCTACATTCTCATTCTTTAGAATTATAACATCTATTATGGGAGAGTACATATCCCTATAGTCAATTTCAGGGCATTTTGAGAAACTTTGTGCTTCAAATGTAGATTTGCATCTCATTGCTTTATTTTTCTCATTGCTCTTTCTGACAAAACTTTGTTTATGTCCTACAGGCTTTACGCTTGGTGAGGTTAGCACTACCAGACCAAATACCTGTCTAGTTGTCAGTGAATTTAGTTCTACCTGGATTGATTCTTTAGAATTATGCCAATTTGCTCTTTGTTGATATTTCAATAGAGCGTGGTTCGATACTATCGTGCTCTATGATTCCTTGAAAAACAATGTATATATCATCAATGTGTGCGGGAAATCTTTCCATCAACTCATATAAACTCTCAAGTACATGAAGATTTTTTTATTCTCTGAAATCATATTAAACATCAAAACATCCTCTAGTAATGATTCATGGATATAAGTATAACTAGAGATAATCTCATGAGATGAATTATATTCATTGAAGATCAATTGAAGTTGTGCCATACTGAGCTTTTATAACTTTAATCAATGTGCCATATTGAGCACAACTTCAATTGATCATCAAACAGGAATATCATCAAACTTAACAAGGTTCGTTTCGCTCTCATGAGATTATCTCTAGTTATACTTATATCCATGAATCATTACTAGAGGATAAAACTTAACAAGGTTCGTTTCATCAAAAATTTGTCACGTATCATTAAGAAATTGAGTCTTAACAAGGAATATCATCAACAGGAATATCATCAAACTTAACAAGGTTCGTTTCGCTCTCGGTCCATACTGAGCTTTTATGACTTTAATCAATATGCCACCAGGCATCAAGAATTTGTCACGTATAAATATCAATTCAATGAATAATTGTCTATTCCTCGACAAATTCTCACATTCTTCAGAGATATTTGATCGAAATACTTTTCATTCTAATATTTTACACTATTTGTTAGATATGTTATATTATATCTAATAGTTTGCTCTTGAGTCTTTTATGTGAACGTGTGGTAAATAAACTCAGTCATATTCAATACTTTAGAATAAAATGCAAAATTTATCAATAAGCCAAAAATAAATAAATCAGGACACATCACATAAATCTAACTCAAAATAAACTTTAAGACCAAATACAATTGTCCAATATGAATGATTGATTATACTTTCACAAGTTCTTTGTAAAGTAAGAAACAAACAAATTTCATCAATCAAAATAGAGGATACTCATTGACTAAGTAAGGTTATTGGGAGAACCTCCATAACTTCTACCACGACCAATAAATATCACAAGCTCTTACATATCTTACCTTGTGGTTCATTTTTCTCACATAGGTAGGGATCAACATGTCTCTTCCCCTTTACTTTGAGGTTATTTCCACTATTCATATCGGTCCTAGTTAGCCTCAAGAAATTTCTTTATCCAGAGGTCTAACATTGGTATTATGAAGAATAATGTCATGTTTCTCAATGACTTGTTATCATAATTAATATTATACAAGTGTATCAGTATGTTTTCTCAAGTGGAAAAAAATAGAGTGAGATCATATCTCTCAATTACTTATATCATTTAAAGTGACTTTCTTTTCACATATGGTAAGACATGTTTTGAGTTGCAACATATCAAAGTCATTTACCCTTTTTAGCAAGCAAACACATTTTTTTCACTGAATTCTTAGGTTTGGAAGTATTGTTTTATAATATTGCTAAAATATTCATTTAGAGCACATCCCAAAGTTTATTGAGATTTTCAACTACATATACTTCTAATATAAGATTGGGGGTAAATATGAATTCTCAAATTCATTAGAGAATTGTCTTTGACTTAGTTTGACAATTCTTTGTCAGTTAGGGGTTGGTGGATGATATTATTATGGAATTGTAGTTCTTCTAGTTTCCACATCAAACCAATTATTGTAGTACTCGATTTATTTGGAGTATATTATTTTATATTTAGATTAAGTTAGTTTAATCAATTTCTTTAGATAATGAATGTGAAGAATATATGTCACACTCTTTCTTTGATATTATGTGAATATACTTTGTCACAAGACTTATTTATACAATTCTTTATTGTTCATGAACTTTCATTATCATGGAAATATTCAAATGTACAATCAATGATACATATATTGAAAGTAGCTTATAAAATCAGTTTGAAGAGAATTACCAACATACATGAATCTATCAATTCATCGAAATTCATGATTAACATATTGGCAAAATCATGATCAATCTCTCATTTAATCATGTAAATAACTTTATTTATGATTTCTAAATAAGAAATCATCTGAGAGAATAAGAGCATAAGAAATACTATATTATGTGCTCTATGAATATTATTAAAGTATTGCAAAATTTCATGTTTGTCAATATTGTACCTAACGTCGCAAGCATATATTCATACATAACATATATACATATACATGATTTGTATAAGAGTACATAATAATACATACCATGCCATATATCCATATAAACAAATATTTATTAGTTGCATTTAATAAATAATAGGGTAATTCGAGTTACCTTGGAGGAAAGACACTATTCTTTCCTAATTTTGTTTTTGCAGTAGTTTGTTGGCGATATGTTTCTGATGACATAGACCTTCAAACTCGATCTCCACCGTATAGATTTAACCAATATAACTTTTTAATATTTTATCCAAAACCCAACTTCATCCAATGGTTAGATTGTGCATAATTTAATTCTAAAAAAATATGGGTGGACAGTTTCAGGAAATTGGATCAACTCTGTTCAAAACTCATTATATGATTCTTCAGATCTTATATTCAAATCTCCACCGTTCAGATTGAACTTGTATATGTTTGGAATAATATATCCAAATTGTCTCTTGATCCAACTGTTCAATCTTGCGAGATCTTGTTTTTAAAAATACTGAGAAAATAATTTTTCAAAATTACAGCGTAGTTATATTTTCGACCTACGAAAATTATGTAATTGTTGCTTTAACTATGGAAGCTTATTTATTGATCACTCTCATATTTCGTGCTGATAATGTGTAAAAGTAGAAAAGAAGAAGACAAAGGAGACGGTAGAAAATTAGGATTCTCTTATTCATCAAAGACTCCCTTTATATACGGTATCAAATACATGTTTCCATAATATATAAAGTCAACAAATACCTAAATTGCCCTTCATCAATTACTTGTTGACAAAGGCACACTAATTGTGTTTTTCCTTCAACAGTTTGAATATTATTGTGTGTTTTTTATTTGGATTTTTGAAATATAATTTATGTATTTTGGATAATAATTATTGGGTGTTTTTAATATTATTTGTGTATTTGGGATATCGGTTGATTATTTCATATAACGTTTTAATTTTAGGTCTTGGGGTATATATTATGTGGGTTACAGGATCCCAATGTATAATTTATACTTGATAGCACAAGGTATACTATACACACTTACAGGAGTTTGATATAAAATAATAATAATAATAATAATAATAATAATAATAATAATAATAATAATAATAATAATAATAATAATAATAATAATAATAATAATAATAATAATAATAAAATTTGCATTTTAAAGATTTTTAATACTTACTAGTAATTTGACACGGATCATCCTTTTTAAATTGTGTTTTACAATATCATATTTACATTTCCAATGTGTTATTAAAAGACTTATAAATATTATCAACATATATATGTAGTATTAACATGTCTTGAAACATATAAATTATTTACATAATCAACATGTCTTGCAATAATCAATCTCATTCCATTATATAATCTCATTGAATGGTCTAAGTTTCTCAATAAGATAATAGAGATGTCCACCATTCTATGTAATTCGTGATTGGGCACACCGAAACACTTTATACCATTCAAGAACTCATAAATGTGCATATCACTTAGGAAGTCATTCCCTCATTGAATTTGCATGTGTTGTTCAAATTCAAATAGGCATAACTCAAATCCAAAGAGTTCATGTACACATTGATGGAATCAATGACATCCAAGGTCCGAGCCAATATAACCATGTCCTTCAAGAACATCGAGTCATTAATAGTCTCTTAACATCAGGTATGTGTCCTCCACTAGGCAGCAATTGGATCACTGGAATATTGGAGGAGAAGATCCTCAGGGATTTTTATGGTGGCACAACCATCATTCTCACCTCCTATCTTTACATCTACAATGCTGGCAATCCACTGCGAGAAGTCTTTCAATCATGATCTTTCATATTCATCGTCGAGACTCTAGTGACGCATGTCTAAAGTCAGCCTCAACACAGTGCAGTGTTTCCACAAACTAGACGAATTGATAACAATGTTGATTATGTCTTTTTGGCCGCCCTTGGGAACAACAGGTAGTATTTGAAGAAAGTCTCCACCAAATGGATCACCCTTGTTAGAAGGGTCAATATACTCTAGTATATTTTGAAAGGTCTTATCAACATTTTTGAAGCAGTCCTTGTGTATCATCGGAGTTTTATCCCAAATTATTAGTTTGTAGTGAATCATCAATTCTGCAAGCGTAGTGACTTTCTTATTAATAGTATAATCTGACCCTTCCTGCGGATTTATAGGGATACCTAATCGAGAGTGTGCGGTCCTCCCGTTGTGCAAAAAGAGTGACATTATGCTGCTCGACCTCACATTCAGTACAACCTCAATTCAGCAAATATAGTTCGCTAAAGATAAATTTTTCCCCTACCCCCATAGCCATAAAGGGAAAACATGCCACTGCTATCAGAATCGACCCCCCTCATTATCTTAGAGTACACACATATTTGTTCACTCGTTATTTCTGATTAGAAGTGTGACATTCTTCAAGTATATCTCCTTATGGTCATGATTCAACTCATTCTACATCAATATGTTGTAACTTACACCACTGGCATCAGTTCCGGAAAGAGCATAGATTAATAATCGAGCATGATCTTCCCACGAAATTTTAGTAACTTATCATTCTCTATAAAAACTAAATCTTTAAATTGAGATTCACTCAATTTTAACCCTGCCACAACGGTACACATTCATCAGTTATTGTAAACTTAAACAATACGAAAATAAATCGTAGAGAGCCAACAGAATTTTGCAAGATTAATTACCTGGATTATTAAATAATTGACGTTATCTACAAAGCATGTCGTCGAAATACATTTCCAACTCTTGTATCAAAAATTCTCCAGTCTAGCAAAAGAATCTATCGGCAAAAGAGAGTCAAAAAGAACCCTGATATTGTGAGCAGACGCCCATCCACTTACTTCGTCATTACTATCTTTATAATCCCTATCATCTTCCAACAAACCTCAATCATAACATGCCTCATGGTATGATTCATGGTGAACACCATTGTGCTTCCTGTAATCCTCATGGAAGGTAGCGCCACGAGACAACAGTGAGGAGAATCCTCATGTAGTAATTGTCACAACACCCAGGAGGAACGTAATATAATCTACCAATGCAAAATACTCTTTCCCTGGGATTCCACTTTTAGGTATTTTTATGCCACAGATTGGCTCGGTGCCTCAGCGTATGTCAGTTCTCTTGCCTTGGGATATATTTTATTCGCCTCTATCCACTCCAGGAACATGCTTTTCTCAACAGTTTTGTTATTGAGGACATCTTTTATACCCTCATCCTCCTCATAAAAATGCTCTTCTCATCCTCCAGATGGAATCTAAGACGTAGCACGAGAGGATGTTTATATTATAGCTCGTAGCCCAATAACTTGCAAGCTGCCTCAAACGATATACCTACAATCATAATACATGCTCACTTAGTCGATTGGTTGATCTGGTTCAACATCACACGTGCCCTGATAAACGCCACCATCACTAGATTGTAACTCTTATTAACATATTTACATAAATACTTATAGACCTCGATTGGTTTCACCATTCAATTTTAATCGGGCACCGTACTTAAGCAACAAACGACAATTATGAGGAACTACATACCTGTTGTCAAGAGGGGCACCACTCTTAGTTATAGTTCTACCATTATCTCTGTGCCTGTAACGTGGATAACCCCCCTCATCAATCGACGTAGTTTCCACATACTATTTTGGGAAATACTTCATACACTACCCCTTAATCATGCACATAAAGTCTTTTTTCACAATACCGCAAGGTCCGTGTATCATACAATCCTTCACAACTTCATAGTTATGCATGGTCGGAAATAATCAAAACTATATAGTTGAGAGTTGGATACTTGGCTTCTTTCGAAAGAAACACCAGTATATGAGAATTGGGTAATACTCATTTTTGAAATTCAATTGTGTATACAACTGCGAATTTAAGAGAATATCACATGTTAAAATGGATGGTAGAACTATCAACACGGATGTATAAAATAGCACAAAATAATATGAATTGTTTGACTTAAATATCAACTTTCACCAACTGCAACAACCTATCAATATTCATCATGGCTTATCAGCTCATCCAATTTGGCCTTGAAGACTCTGCAGATGATATCCGCTTTTCCTCACTTTTCAGATTACGTGCATCTAAGAAATGAACAATCTCAGGCCAATTTGGATTGTACGTGAATATTATGAACAAATCAGAATAATTGACATTGCGATATAAGGCCATCACGTCTGGATATTTATGTATCATGAAGCGAACACCACTGGTAAAAGACGAAGGTAATATGATACGTTAGCCCCGAGCATCTGGATCATTACCACCACGCATTATTTCATCCGCCAAAATCCTGCATATATCACAACATAACTTTTCTGATTACATTGAATGTATTTTAACCGGGATGATTCGATCATGGCATACGCATCAACAATAAGTTGTTTAAATAATCTTTGGGAAGATATGATAGAAGACGACTCGCTCTCCCTATCATGGAGTCGCCATGAAAAGTATTCACGTGCACTTATATACTCTCTTCCCTTTTTAGTTTTCTTCTTCCATTCTATGAAAGGGATATCCTCTCTATAACCATCATCCCCATAATGTGACAACAGAGGATAATAGCACTAGATACGATGCATTCAACTCACATATCCTGCGGAAAGAGACACTCTTCGACTCGACCACTATATCTTTCTCCCCAAAAGTATTGTCAAATTCACCGATGACCAATACAACAAGTTCTTTGTAGGTGGGAAGACCATTTGTTCGAGCATCCTTATTAGTATCTCTCTTGCCAATAAGATGCACCATAACATTAGAATGACCACACTCTTTCATTTTATCATTATCACTCCTGAATGCGTGTGAATATGAGAAAATAAGAATTTTAACCATAAGAAAATTAAATTTTTCTGATTCAGTTTCTATACGAATCGGGTGTGTTAATTAAAAGAGTTTAGAATTTTAAAATAATCAAACGTGTGTGAATGTGAGAATTGAAAAGCTAACATTCTCTACCTACAAATCAAAATTCTCTCTAAAAAATTAAAAAGTCAACATTATCATGCTCTTTTGCGCCAAAATAGTTACTTTTTTCTAGTAAGAAAATTAACATAACGAAAAAGCAATACATGTCTATCCTCATGGTCTTCCACTATATATATATATATATATATATATATATATATATATATATATATATATATATATATATATATATATATATATATATATATATATATATATATATATGAGAACTTTTACGGTGCCTTCACGGTACCATTCCTCACATAGTAAAGTTTAATAGGAATCATTAAATTGAATTTAAGCTTTTTAGATTAATAGATTTCTGATTGTAAATGTAGGAGGTGGAGGGCATGGTGAACTTAAGAGTAATGTAGAATTTTCCTATATATATATATACTTAGGTATAGATTGAAACAAAAGAGGAGGTGGAGGACATGGTGAACTTAAGAGTAATATAGAATTTTCCTATGTATATATACTTAGGTATAGATTGAAACAAAAGATGAGACGACTTATAGAGTAGAGTATCCAAATTATTTCTCATTGGGACATCATATTTTGAAGACCATCAGTTCATCAAACTATTATGAATTTTCAATAAGCTGTGCACATGGAGACCAACTTGATTTTGACCCGGGAAACCTAATTAGATTACTATAAGACGATAAAATAAAATAATACCATATCTAATTCAAATTAAGTACAGACAAACCCCCTATTGATATATGTCATTGGAGTATATAACATGGTTTTTTTGCTCAATCTCTCTCTCTCACACACACAATTTTATATTATTTTATTAATTAATACATGTTCAAACGCTGCTCCATTCAAACCAATTTCTTCCAAATTAACTGAAATCTATGATGAAACCCCAATACTTTATCCAGATGTAACTTTTGGACAAGCTTGTTTCATAAGTGAAAAATACTTATAAATTAGTAAAATCTAGAAAAAGTGGGCTTCTAATGTTCTTCCAAAGTGGGAGTGGATCTAGCTAGTCTTCCACCATAAATGATGGGCCAATGCAAAAAGAAAAAGTTTTTTGGTCCCTCATTTCTTATCCTCAACATTCATGTCAACACTTTTTCATTATTTCTATAAATGTTTTTACAATAATATTTTACTTCTCTTCGAATCACAGTAGGTGTCGTTTTGACTAGTTTTTTTTTTCTTTTCATAAACTACCATGATACCTAGTAATCATTTTTAACTTGATATTAATAAAGTGTTATATATAACACTTTTCTTAACAAGTGTTTTGTCTCCTTTAACATACCTATGGTAAACTAGAGGAGTAATAAATAATAATAATTTCTTTTTAGGATATATTTAATAAGTTAATAACAACCAAAGAACTTGAAGACTCGATGGTTGAGTTGTTTTAATGAATTAAATATAATACTTCTTAGCAATAATGACTAATGAAATAATAAAATAGAATATTCTTTTTAACAATAGTAATGAATTTATATTTTAAGCTCTCTTACCGAAAGATAGTGTACAAGTATTCTTCCATTTAACAAATACTAGGAGTACTAATTAGTTAAATATGCCTGTTAAGATTGCTTTGGTTTAATTATAATTCTCTCTTTCCAATGAGATGATTTGTTAGCCAACTCTAATTGACTATTGAAAAAATAATAAAAAAGAATCACAATTGTGAAATTAAATTATACACCTTTGTGCAATTCGTAATACTTTCCAGTTTCCACTAACTCTTAAAGAAAACCATCAATCATTTTAATATTATAGCACATATGTATTTAGCAATGATTGCCACTCTTCATGTGAGAGCTCCGAATCTGCAAGGGGCCTTCTTTAAATTTAAGATTTAATTAATCGATCCGGCCTTTTAATTTATCTTCTATTCAATTTTTCTTTTTTAATTTACTTCCATTCAAAAACAATTTTTGTATAAAGTCTTTGTTTGATTGGACTAATCATCTTCCACCTTTATTAATCTATTAACTCACTCTTCTATAAGATATTTTTTTTTTCAATAAACGACAATCGTTATATATAGTTTCTTAGAAAAACTAAGATTGTCCACTTCAAGCTGTAGCATGCGAAAAAAATCTAACCACATTTATTTAAAACGCGAAACAAGCCAAAATCCAAAAAGAAAGAAATCTTTCATTATTATTATTTTTCTTGTGTGTATTGTAAAAAAGAAAGAAAAAGTCGATAAAAACAAAGATCAATCCACAATCTATCTTCTAATTGAAGTAATAAGATTTTTTTGGCCCTTTATCTATCTCTCTTCATATTCTAACAAGTGGGCAGCACTTTCAAATCTAAATAACTTTAGGGTTAATATCCTATGTACGTAAGAAAGGAGGTCATACATTTTATTTATTTATTTATTTATTTATGGTTTAAGAGTATATTTCCCGATAGAGATCAAATTGTATTTGTAACCCACCACCAAACACAGCCAACTTAAAAAGGGCCCTAATTATTGAAATATGATCCTATATGGACTGATCTATCTAGTTTGAGGTCATGGAATCATAATCCTATATAGCATATGAGTTTTTGAATGGCATTTTTCGTGTTGTTGGGTTCTAATTATTTGGTAAAGAGCCTTTATGCCGACTTCTAAAATTTAAAATAAGATGGCAACTAACTCCACTGGCGTTGGACTATAATTTAGGTTATCATATTTGCAATCAGTCTCTCAATCTTGATAAATAATAACAAATCCAGATTCCATGTCACCACCTCGACTAGAGCTTTATAAAGTCTTGAAAACTTGTTTGGATTGAGTTCTATTAAGAGATTGTTATTCTAATTGTCAAATTATGTCTCATGTTATTTGGTTGATAAAATGATTAGCATAATGAATTTGTTTAGAAGTATAAATGATTGGTTAGTTCATGAATAAATGTGTAATATAATGTGTAATGATGATTGTATTACTTGACAATCAGAGATACGAGAGAGACAAAATATTGAACTTTAAATTGGATAGGTCGTACATAAATTGACCTACCTGAACCTTCAATATTACAATATTCCATAAACGAAATTATACATATTTTATGTATAACATATAATTTTATGATGGTTCCTAGGATTGCTTGACCAACTTTGGAAGTTTGCAAGATTATTAAAATTGTATGAATTCTAATAATGAGGGTCTTATATTTACTTAATTTATTAGTTTTTTTTATTATAATTTGTATAATTTATTTTAGTTTTTTATTATATTTTATTTAATTTAATATTTTCTTCTCCTAATATTAAAGTAAAACAAGTCTTATAAAATAGAAAAAAATTAATTAGTTATCTTAATTAAGAAATAAATTAATATAAAATATGTTAATTAAAAAATAATTATGAAAATAATCTAAATAAGACATACTTATACTAAAAGTTAAAATAAATTTATTATTTAGAATTTTAAATATTCTATATAAAAAAATTATGAGTTATTTTCAATAATATAAGTATGTGACTAAATATTATTAATGAATCAACGAAAAATAAAATATAAAAATATATAATAAGTAATAAATATTGATGGCCTTGGTACAATGCAACACGGGTCGATAATATGACATCTTTTAATTTTTTTTAAGTGCGTAATTAAAATTATTAATGAACTTAATTAAACATTAAAATATAAATTATTAAATAATGAATGCTGCTATCTATTTCTTCTATGTTATGGCTTAAGAGGTAAATAAAGATCAGACACGGATTAAAATATGATGTCTTTTAAGTTTTCTAAGTATATAAACAATTTTAATCAAATATTAATATATAAAATTACTTAATAATAATATTAATTAATAAATAATAATTAGACATCGATAAAAGACATGGACATCTTTTGAATTTTTTATTTTGAAATTTGAAATTATGTAATTATCACAATTATTTTTTATATATGATTTTGATAAGTCCCATTAACATACGAATGTTAAACTAGATTGTTTTTATATTTGCTTAACAAATACGATTAATTAGTAAAGGCTCATCATGCAACAATACTAGCTCAACAAGGTTTGGTAATGACACAAACTGTGGACAATTAAAGACAACTAGCTAGTCATGTTCAGGCTGCAATGACTGAATCAAGATAGGCTGTCATTTTTCATATGATTAGATATCCGATTCCCATGCACAACTGTTAATGATACTCCTTATGACTGTATTATACTAAGTTTATTGATCGATACTTTTATCGACCTACCAGAATTTTGATTGGTACGATTTTGATGAATATTACAACACAAGCAAATATATTACTATTGTATTGTAATTTTGAAAAATGAGATGTTAAAATTATAAATAGGTTTGCTTAGCCCGTCAACTAAATCGACTATAATGTTTTCTTTTATTGAGTGAGAATATAACTGTATAATTGATCACTAAATTATTCAGTTCTAATGAATATGCAAATTGAGCTTTTCGGAAACTTAATTATATTAACTCTATAATTATACCAGAATTTTGATTGATACGATTATGATAAATATTACAACATAAGCAAATACATTGCTATTGTCTTGATTTCTTTATTATAATTAAATTCAAATAAACTAGCCGAAAACCCTAAGTTTTAACCTGTTTTCAGCCAAATTGAGTTTTTGGGCAAAAATTGTCCTTAAATTGGTCAAGATTAAAACTTGAGGGCCTGTAATTGATTAATTGGATTTGAATGATACTAGTTTTCAAAAACTCCTATAGTTGTTTGACTAATTTTTGAATTTTCTCAGATGAAAATGTAGTTACTATTAAGGTTAATTTAATATAAAATAGTAAAGTAATGATGGGAGAAATGATCGGTAGATGAGTTATGTGAGTGAGTACATAATAAATTTAAGGAAAATTGTGTAATGATAATTGATAACTGAATGATTTATTTATTTTTATAAAATGAATTGAAATGATGGTGGGACACAATGTTGAAAATGAGTTAAAACATAAATATTTAAACATTTTAAAAAAAAAAAAAAAGAAAAAAGTTCAAATGAAGAAAAATTCCAAAACAAGAACATAGGCTTCCTATATAAGATTTTGTTTCTCAATGCTAACCAAGAAGAAAAAGAATTATCAATTTAAATTATTTATAGGGTAAACTTGAAAACTCTGACCCTAGGGTTATTTGCGTAAGTTTACTACCACGTAATGTCCCAATTTTGAGTTATCGGGTATGAGTAAATAGATGGTGAACATTGAATAAAGACTGCGATACAAACTGATAAAAGTTGGAACTACAGAACATGCCTTCTTACAGAACCAAAAATGCCTTCCTATGCTATAGCTCTAGCTTTACCAAATTATCATCGGATCAGATAATTAACAGTTTAGTTCCTAGTCCAAATTGTTTAAGCATAATTAATGTTGTTCCCATCTATGAGAAATATACACGAGTGTTTGCAAACACTTTCTCCTTTTGGAAGTAGCAGTTTATAAAAGTAATTGAGAATTAAAAGTGGGTAGTTAAAAATTGTGTTCTTTGTGCTCAAATGTCAAATCAAAATCAAAGCAATTTCCCTTGCATCTCAAATTTGATCAAATGAAGTAAAAGTAGGATATTTTTTTCCAAGTTAAAACCTTAGAACTACTTTTCTTTCTTAGTGATTGCAAACATGCAAAATCACTTGGCAATGGGAAACATATTCACAAAACCATCTCTTATTACATGTGATGTTCTATTTCCAAAGTCATAACAAGTTTACAAGCCAAGGTTGATCCTATATTTGGATCGGATCATAGAGCTATATTAAAATCAGAATCGTGAATCAAGTCGTTTGCAAAAAAAACAATAATAATTCGCCAAAAATTAGGGTAAACAGAATAATCCACAAATTAGAAAACAACAATCAAAATTAAAGTTCATGCCATACAAATTAAGTCAAACAAATTTTACAAAGCAAGCCAAGTAACTCTAAAGTCGATGAGTAAATTGATACTAGGACCAACACTTGAGAGTCTCAATTTGTTTGTAACTTTGTGCAATTGTGAATAATGGCCTACTAAGAACAAACCAAATAATGTTGAAAGGTTCAGGTTTTCAATTACATGTCCTCATTCTATACAAACTCAAAAACAGCAAACAAATTCTCAAAAAGTGCATTCTATACGATTGAACGCAATTTTGATGCGATTCACATACATTTCTACATGATTTCAACTTGGCTCATGGTTTCGATTGAGTACGTATATTTGGGTCGCAGAATTATACAATTTTTTCCGATCACGGTTTTGACAACCTTAATACAAGCTATATTCATTGACAAACGCCATTTTATAAGCTTACAAGTTAAGATATAACAATAATGTTAGAATATTGTACGAAATCATTATTTGAAATAGAGGATTCGGTTTTGCACAATTACAATCACCTCGAGAGATTGAGCATGTAGGTGATGAATAGATTGAACATATAGTTGATGAATAGTTGATCCCGTTTTTACAAGCTAAAGAAATTGAGAATTGAAATATAGTTGATGAGTAGATTTAACATATATATGAGGAAACGTCCTTGATTATGATGGAGGGCACGACGATCTTCGTAATCAAATCTCCCTGTCTCGATGGATTTCTCCGTAAATGGAGCAAGAAAAGTAAAAAACATATTCCAAAAATAATCTTCCGTTTTCCTTTGGGATAAGCAGCAAGTATACTATTAAGTTGTAACAAGTATGGTTTTCTTTTTGCTGGTTCAGCTCTTGAACGAAGGAGCAGGTAGCAACTATTTTTTTTATTTTTGTTTCTTTTTGGTCAGGCCATATTTGCCTTCTGAAATGCAATATGTCAAGATGTTGAGTAAAAAATCGGTTAAGCAAGAACCGAACCGATTAACCGAAGTTTAATTCGGTTTTGAACCGAACCGAACTGGGTTTTACGGATCGGTTTATGGTTTCTCATTTTGTCAAAATTTGGTTTGGTTCGATTTGAACCGATGAACACCCCTACTCTATGTTACTGCAACATACAATAGATATTTCACACACACACACATACATAATACATACATACATACATACATACAATATATTGATAACAATTTTTTCACTCAGGAAAAAATAAGCAAGCATTTCTACAACACCTGTCTAGTAGAAGAAACAGGGGAGTAAGAAGCCAATTTGCAGAAAACGAACCGCTACTGATACACCCCAAGATAATATCTTGGGGTGAATGAAAGCAAAATAGAAAAAAGAAAAAAAAAACATTTATTCATATAAGTAGAGGATAAACAATACCACGAGCTTGTAGCTCAAGTGGTATCACTAACCCTTTAAAAGGGTGTTGACAAGGGTTCGAACCCTACACCTCTCAAACTATTTGAGATTTATCTTCTACTTTCCAACCACTTGACCCAACTTATTAAAAAAAAAAAAAGTAGAGGATAAACAAAATCAAAGGGTAAGATAGTTGATTTAAAAAGGTCCGATTTTAGAAGATCACTCTCATCCTAGTAAAAACGGCTACATCTTGAATGAAACGGAAAGGTCATCGATGATGCAAGAATGGAAGAAAAGAACCGTTTGAAATTCCTCATGTTCTTGAAGGCCAATTAAAATAAAGACATAAACTTAATTGAAAAATATGAAATTATGAGTATATATGTGCCCAAAAAGAGAGTTGAAGCTCCTCAGTTGTCCCTTCAATTCCACTTACGGCACCACACACGGGCAGCGCGATTCAGAAATTGGAACGATAAAAATCAAAAAAGTCAACTTCATCATCGGAGCTTTCAAGTAAAATAAATCTCCATAATTACACAAGGAACGAGCTAAATTCAGTTCAGGCATTAACTAGCACCATAACGAATGAAACAAACCATGCAGTAAATATATAGTTGAACATTTATGAGTGTACCTTCAAAAGCAAACTCCTCAACAAATCAGATGCCGAAATCGGACGAACCTGTAAAGTGTGAGCCATGTAACAAACTGTTTTTTGGTCAATCTAATTCCTATACTCATAAATAAAAGGTGAGCCCCAAAACAAAAAAGGCACAATTTACCAGGAAAACAGGTTTAGTGGACACCTTACAAAAAAAACAGCCCTTGAAAGCAGGAAACAGGGGCCCTCGATTCACTGCCAAAAGTGAAAAAAAATATCAGCAATTAGACTTTCAACACAATAAAAAAGAATGAAACCTATTAAAAAAGACACAAACAAAAAAAAAAAACTTACAATTTCCTTACATTGACAGAGAACGAGAAGAACATATATGATATATGGCAACGTCTGATTCGTCGAGGCAAAAGAAGGGCAGAGTTCAAGTGACGAGACGTGAGGTTATGAAGGAGAAAAGAGCGAGGTTTTATATCATACGTAAATGCCTGTACATGCTAATTTGTTGGAGTGAAGATAATGAAGATTAAACGAGCATCTGGCCGGTGGTGTTCTTTTTAAGGTTAGATTCACAGGAGGGATAATCAATTAGTGTTAAATATTTTTTCCAAATTATTAAAAAAAAATGACAGATAATGCAATCGGTGTAGTGTTTTTTTCCGAAACATGTCGTGCATTGTATAATATTTGTACAGCTGCTAGACTTAATTTCTGCCATTGTTTGTATCATAAAAAGAAAGTAATGAATGAAATGCAGGAACTACAATTCATGCATTCCTAAACAGACTCTGACCATTTTAATTTTGCCAAGACAGAAACTAAGTTTTGACGTATTTTCGACTTATTCTGTAAAATTACAATAAAATTTAGCAAGAATACGCTGCAGAAATGCATTATTCAGTAGTTGCCCAAAACATCCGAGCATGAACATTTCATAAAACACACTAACCCACAGAGCAATCCAGGAAAAATTGTTTTTCAGAAAATACACTAGTTACATATTGTGATATAAAATTTCAACCGCTATTGAATGTCAGTTTAGACCAAATTAGAGAATAAGTAAGCCATCACGTCCCAGATTTCTTAACAAAAACAGCATAAGAACAGACATATGAGCACAAATAAGATAACATACACTGGTTTTCCGAAATGAAATAAAAAATCAATCGCCTTATTTGACATTGAAATTGATGGAATTTCTTTAATTATCACATAAAAGAAATTCTAAGAACATACCGATCAACTCCAAAAGGCACAATATACAAAAATAACAACTAAATCAGCTATAAAATCTCGATTCAATGATAATTAGCTTAAATTCCGAAATAAGAAAACGGGAGTGAAATGAGCAAAATTAAGTGTAGTACCCTAAATAAAATCGAAATGATGAGAGATCTTAGAAAAATACCTAAATATAAAATTAAAAAAAAAAATCCCCTCCTAGAATCAAGGTTTTTATATTACCAATCGATACTACGACCTTCATAGCAATACAACGAATTTTGCATCAACTTTGTGGGACAATCACCGCGCAGAATTTGGGTGAATTCAACGAAGAGGCCTGTTCAACTGATTCTAGTACACAAAAGAAACCCTATAAAATGAAGTGGAGTAAGAGTAATATAACCAAGAATTTGGATAATTAATTTAAATCTTGGGTCGGCAAACACCTAGCGCATCTAGTGTAGTGGTATCATAGTACCCTCCCACGGTACTGACCGGGGTTCGATTCCCCGGATGCGCAAAAGCACCCTTTTTTTTATATAATTCAATTCATAAATGTTATAAATAATGTTTAAAATTGCGAACACAAAGCGCATCTAGTGTAGTGGTATCATAGTACCCTCCCACGGTACTGACCGGGGTTCGATTCCCCGGATGCGCACAGAGCATCCTTTTTTTTTATATAATTCAATTCATTAAATCTTATAAATAATGTTTAAAATTGCGAACACAAAGCGCATCTAGTGTAGTGGTATCATAGTACCCTCCCACGGTACTGACCGGGGTTCGATTCCCCGGATGCGCATTGTATTTTTTTTTTTTTTACTTTTTATAATTCAATTCAACATAATTTCTTATAATTTATGATTTTAATCTGTAATCAGATTGCACATCTCAGTTCTTAACCTTAATTCAGAAGTAATTACACATTGGGCCAAATTGCAGCTTTCATTTTTTATAACTAGTATTGTACCCGTGCGTTGCATGATAATTTATTATTTTATTTTATTTAAAATAAAAAAAAATTATTTAAAATGTATTAAAATATTTAAATAAGTAATTGTATATATGTATACGTAAATTATATATCTCTCTCTGTGTGTATGTGTATTTCGGTAAGAACCATCACTGGTTCTCACACCAAAGATGGTTTTACCATAACTGCTCCCTATATATAAATCATCTAAATATTATTTAAAGATCGAGTAGTATTCAAAATGATATAACCTAATTCATAAAAGGGTTTTATTA
The DNA here is from genome assembly GCA_014905375.1 of Phtheirospermum japonicum. Taxonomy (NCBI): domain Eukaryota; kingdom Viridiplantae; phylum Streptophyta; class Magnoliopsida; order Lamiales; family Orobanchaceae; genus Phtheirospermum; species Phtheirospermum japonicum. Next base: position 1,751,402 of record BMAC01000186.1, read on the forward strand.
GACGAAATATACTTTAAAAATTATGATAAATTTCCTTATACACAACATTTGTAGTTTTGTTAACATGTTTATTGTCATCATCGTCGATCAATATTTGTAAACCTATACGATTGGTCACCCTTGATATAGCAACGTATAACTGACCATGGTTGAAAATAGGCTTTAGGAAAATCCCAACGTGAGAGAGATATTGTCCTTGAATTTTGTTGATCATATTAGCATATGACACGATCAGAGGAAATTGTCATCGTTGGAACTTGAAAGGGAACCTCGAATTGGATGGTGTGACAGTCATTCTAAGGATTAACAACAATTCACCTGCATTGCTTCCTTGAGAACTATTAGCCTATACAATATGACCGTCAAGTAAACAATTAACATTACACAACATAAGGGAATGATCGATATTTCTCAACAACATGAGTGGAATTCTAATTTTTAGTTTTAGTTCATAGAGGCAATCCATAACATTTAATGGTATTTAGAAACTCTAGTGAGTAAATGTCCTACAATATGTTAATGTTTGAGTCGGGTTTGCATGCATTATCAGAGCTAAGATATACTTCACATTCCCCCTTTAATTTTATGACATTATATATTTATTAATCAAATTGACGACATCAAGTGTTGGGGAAAGAATAGCCCGACCCTCCAAATAAGCGAAACATTCAGCAGTTTTTCCAAATTGTGGATATGTGCTCGCCACAATTGACAGAACATGGTCTCCATCATCTTTCAATAATAGATAACTTAGCTTTCAATTTAAACGATACCATCATTTGGTCCTCCAACTATTACATCTCCTATACTATTTATCAAGTTGAAAKRATTCTTTAACTTGATACAATTGGGATCTGCATTGTGATTTTGCAGCACCACATTCTTGGTCTACTTCAAAACTATATAATGAGTCAATAAATGCGAATATTTGATCACTGTGTGAATTATGTCTGGTCTAGTACTTTTTGGAATAACCGACAAAATTTGATGAAAATCTCTACCAAGAATTATTATTTTGTTACCGAATGGAAGCTGTGTATTATAATTATTTTGCAATGTCATCACGTTTTTCAATGTTTTGTCCTGAGTTTCAAAACAATTCCACCATTAATTTTGCAAGTGGAGTACCAGTAATGATCGAAATTTTAGTGGATATTAAAAGTAACCTTAAATCTAGAATGCTCATTTCTTCCTTTCGAAGAAGAAGAAAAGTTATGTCATTAGATATTACATTAAGAAAACTTCCACTATTAGATTTAACAGTTGTAAAAAGCATCCTCTGTATCTATAGATGAGAAATACACCACTTTTGGTTAAATATATTGCATCCATTACTTTATCAATTTTGGCGGAATATAGTAAATTCGTACTAATGAGAACAAATCTGCTTTTCTAGGTGTCCATTCTTTTGTTTTTTAGTACTAAATTTTTTTTAGGAAACTAAACATAAGGCAAACTCCATGCTTCCAGATTTTTCTCATTTATCTCGAACCAACCAAAAACACGCTATGTTGTTTTTTACTTGCGTGATCATTATAATTATACAATACATTATGCTCTTCTGGAAGATAAAAACTCAAACACATGATAGGTGGAGTTTTATACTGAAATTCATAAACTAATATTCACCACGCCGCTTCGCGTGGAAAAATGTAATGACAATCATAATACATGTTGATCTCATCAATATTTTTATCCTTACATCCTCACATTTGTTCTGATAGGGAACCTATAGTTATATTTATTACCCTATTTAAACAAATACTTTATAAATCTAAACTGGTTACACTATTTAGCATATAAATAAGCTACACAATTCAGTATAGAAAAAAATTATGTGAAACGACCTCTAGTGAAAGCTAGTAAATGTCGTGGGCAAGACAACATGAGTACCAGCCATTTGCCTCACCTCATAACACTACATCAACAATTCTACTGCAAATCTCACTTCATAATTTTTTTGATGAGTTCTAATGTACCACAATTTTGAATATTCAATAATTGTATATGCATCAATTATCAATTTTTGTATGAGTCGCCGACTATATAGAATAGTGAGTACCTCCGTGCCTCTTTCATGCAATCGGTGAGAAAAGAACTCCATCTGCCTCACATATTGTTTACCCTTGCCTTTTCTAGGTTCAGAAAAAGATATGTCTTTCCTGTGGTTGTCTTCGCCACATGGAAATAGTAATGGATAGTGTAGAGCAATATACAAAGGATGCAACTCGTTGATACGTTTCAAATTACCAGATCTCTTTTCTACTGCAATTCTCTTGCTATCACTTTGTGGATCAATATCACCAACAACCAATAGACAATTAGTTGATATTTTTACGAATCAATTATAGTTAATGCCACAATATTCATTCCACTCGATGCTGGTTTCGCACTTGTATTATTTTGCATGATCACTAAGATAGTAACGAATACATTATTTTAAGAAATCAATTCAAATCAAAAGTATTGAATCGTAATAATATTTGATAAATAACATGTTGATAACCAATTAAACAAATACTACATTGTATTGCATTGTGCAATCTTGCGTATTTTAATTAAAAAAGTGGTAAATTTATTTTTGAGAAAAAGTGACGAATTTGATATTGTTGAACTCATAATAACAAAAAAACATAAAAATTCACAATAAAAATCAAAATAACATAAAAGTGATATATATATATATATATATATATATATATATATATATATATGATCTTGTTATTTTTAATATTAATCAGGGTATCTATCCTAATTATATTAAGTAAATTCCTATATAATTTAAAAAAAGAAAAATAATCATATGTGACTTTTTTTCTCTCTTACATGGTTTTTTTTTTATTGTTTTCACTGTCTAGCATGGATTGTAGGTCTACAATTTTTTTCTCCGCACAATGAGCAAATGATAGTGTAAGTATTAATAAAATATAAATATTAAAATGATGTTGAAGGGGTTAGTATGTAAAATATAAATGCATACCTAACAGAATAAATTTAATTTTGAATTTCAATTGAAATTAAGTATGACATGAATGCTTTCAAAATTAATGTGTTTACCAACATTTGCTTTCAGATGCGGTCTCCCCCTTTTTTTATTTTCGAATTAGTTGATCTTTTTTCCAAATCTATTGTTGTTGATGTCATAGTGTTTATACCACTTAGTGTTGGGTTTGCACTTGTATTTGTTTACGCGGTTTCTGAGATATTAAAAAAATACATTATTTTATGAGATCAACTCAAATAAAAAAGTGTTGAATCGTAATAATATTTTATAAACAACACGTTGATAGATAATAAAAGTAATATCAAATTATATTGTATTTTGAATTTTTGTATAATTTAATTAAATAAAGTGATCAATTTATTTTTGAGAAAACGTGACGAATTTGATATGTTGGATTCGAAATGAAAAAAAAAAATAACAATTTTTTTTAAAAAAATAACTCAAAATGAAAATCAAAATAACATATAAGTGATATATATATTATATATATGTATATAAGTATATATATATAATATTAATTCTTATTATTTTAATATTAATTAGAGTATCTATTCTAATTATGTTAAGAAGATTCCTACATAATTAAAAGAGGAAACTAATACAAGTTGGCTTTTTAATTAAAAAAAAGAAACCAAATCATAATAATATTAAATAAGGTATCTATCATAATTATGTTAATAAAACTCCTACATAACTAAAAAAAGAAAATAATCCTACGTGACATTCCACTCAGATTTATATATATATATATATATAGATATAGATAATTCATTTTTTTGGAGTAGTTGATTTTGATTTTGATTGTGTTTTCTTTTATAATAATTCATTTTTTAACCTTGTAAATCGTAATTCATGAGTAATTACATTGGGCCGAATCGTAACTTTTTTTTTTCTTTCTTTTTATTTTAAGGAGTGATTGATTTTGGATTTATAAATCGTGTAAGCCTAAAGAGAAAATGTAGATGTACAAAAAAAAGGGTTTATTCTTAGTTGTAAAAAACTGATTTCGTATGGAGTTATCAATAAGAAGTACATGCATTTAAAATGGACACATTTACTTTGTAGATAACTTTCATACCAAAGTATAAAATCAAAACATTTTATAAAAAGTGAAGCGTGGAAAAGCTACATGGAAGTATGGTCAAAGTGTCAGATGCGTATGTATGACCCCAAACAACAAGCATAAACGTTCACCTAGATGAAGCTTATTCAAGCTTTTTAGAAATTGCAGAATCACAAAAAGACACGACACAACAACCATACTTAAAAGATATAAAAAAAATTAAACGGCCGATATTTCTATAACTATGGAAAGCTAATAGTGCGATTTGATTTAGAAAAGGAAAAAAAAATCTCAACTTGCTAAAAAAATGACAATTAAGTGATTAATTATTGCCCATAATTTTTTTTTTCCACCGAAATACAATTCTTTATTTTTTTTCTCAATTTTTTTACCTTCTCCCTCTCTCATGTCCGCTACTATTAATTTCTCTCACACACATATATACCTTTTTTCTGGGCCCGTTCCAAATTTATTTTACTAAATAATTATACATCTGATCACTTATCAAAAAACACACAAATTATATTCAATCACCATCTCATCAAAAATTTATAATCTCCCCAAAATATTTTTTCACTATTTTCCAATTATACGAAACGAAATTGAACGAAGGGTTATCCAACCGCACCCTAAAGATTTGGATCATAACTCTCTCTGCAACATTCGGTTTGAGGGGCTTTCATCATTTGTGCAAAGCTAAGGAATATAGCGACATTTCCTACGAAAACACAAGCAGATTTAGAAGCTTAGAAACCCAACATGTCTCATCAAATGGCTCGAGACACTGCCCGGTTGATAGCACCACAGACGGACCAAAAAATTGAAATTGAGAGTGCAAAAATTCAAAGTTTAATAATATTACATGAAAAACTCATAGATTTAGTAGTTATATATATATATATATACAATCATATTTATTTTGACAAGTTGAGATTTCACAAATAGAAAAACTCTTATTTTGATATTTATTTTACATTATCTTAATTCTGGGTATATTTCATTGGTAGAAAATAAGTTTCTTAAAAAATTTCATCTAGAATCATATTGAATAAAAACTACCTAACCTTTCGAATCCTTATTTCAGAATTGATAATTTATACGTCCTCTAATTGAATCATAATGACTAACTAAAATTTTTACCATCTCTCCCGACAGTATTAGCCGCTCGACAACACCATCCTGTCACGTCATCACACCAACAAGTCACGCGCGCTCTTGCCTTGACGATATCTCCCCGTCACGGCGCCTAATATCATTGTGAAACTGGCTATCCCTAGCGGCACCAGTGCCACCATGCACCGACTCCATAGTTCTGCCACAAAAAATGCCCCACATGCCTGTAGCGACACAAACTACTTACCTACACCACTCGATTTACTATGAAAGAAGTTGGAAAAGATCTTCTCGAGGGCACAACCGGCTAAGACTATCAAATAGGTAAGCGTCTTAGTCCAATACGAGAGCACGATCAATTCTATATTGAACGTGTATATTAGTGTGTCGACAGCCACATCAGGTGAACCAGGGCCGACCCTGACTTCCGGGGGGCTCTAGGCAAAAGTATAATTGGGGCTCCATTTGAATTCAATTGAAAAAAAAAAAATAAAAAAATTTGCACTTTCGTAAATAATACCTGTACGAATATTTGGCACATTATTTTTCTATGAACTCGAAAATCATCTTGAACTCAAACATCAATTTTCTCGTATTTTTTGAAGTAAAAATGTGACCCGTCACATCTCTTTATAAAGAATGATTTGAGCTTATAACAAATGACAAGATTGTTTAACCATTTATACATCTAAATAAAAAAAATTACATAATATAATCTTATTAGAGTTAACTACTTATTTCAATTATTCATGAACATCAAAAACTGATTAGAATGATTTAAAAGTACAATTTAAAAAAAAAATTGAAAAAAATAAGATGAAAATTGATCTGAAATTGAAAAAAAAAAGAGAAATCAAAATTCAAAAGATGAAAATGTAATATAAATAATCGGGATTCAAATTTCATGGAAGAAGGTGGAAAAAATAAATTTCACATTTTAATGTTTTGAATCATCATTTTTTCATATATATATATATATATATATAATTGGGCCCCTCAAAATTGGGGGCCCTAGGTCAGGCCCTCTAGGCCTATAGTGAGGGTCGGCCCTGAGGTGAACTCACTACCGATCATGGTAATATCAACAACAAATCATGAAAGAAAGAGATTCAATGATGTAGCAGCCCTTCTTGAAACCTCAATTTTGCATAAGTATTTGTCATTTGACCTATACATTAGTATTTTTATTACCATTTGAATACCACCCTTTAGAGTTTTCTTCCCACCGGTTTCTATATTTGGAGTTTTAATTTCTTGTTCTTGCAAATTAAGGTGGAGCTCAAACTTTGGATTATGATTTATAGGTTTGATAATTAGTAAGTAATTTTTTTCTTGGAATATACGTACTTCTATCCCAATGGTTGATGCACTTTCGGGTAAGCAAAGTAGATAAATTTCAAAAATTAGTAATTATTTTTTAAATTTCTTTTCATTGCTATTTTTTATTGATTTAATTGACTATTTTACTTGCTTAATTTCATCTGGGATTTCATGCCAATGCTTGTAGTTTTCATATTTTTCGCTGTTCTTCATTTTTTTTGCATTTTCACTTCACGATATGCTGATAGATTATTGGTGTGGCGCAGGACATAGATAGGTTGATGTGATTAACCAGGTGCGTATTAATTAATTGAGTTTGATTTAATTAAAATGATCTAATTGTTATTTTAGTGTTTTAGTTAAATACTGATAACAATGAGATCTAAACTGTGGTTGAATTGGCGTGATTTATCTAAAATGTGGTTGTTAGTCACAAATTGTTTGAAAAATTATTGAGATGAGTCTAATGCCTTAGACCTCTTAATATTTCACTTTTAATTCAATTTCTTTAATTGTTATGTTAATTACTTTGTTAATGATTTTCCTTTCAACACTTTTATATCAACTTTCCATTGGCACCTCCCTTTAATTGCTCTCTGTTAAATTATTGTAATCGGTTAAAAAAAAAAATCAAAACTTGCTAGTGTTTAAGATCTGATTGCTTTGACATGCACACACTAATCTAATCACTATTCTCTTAGCATTTCTCCCAGAGATCGTCATATTTTAACTCACTTCATTATGTTTCCAAAATCTCAAATATTTTTGCAACTTAATAAGTATTACTCGAGATATTATCTACAGTCGTGATTATATATTTTTTATTTAATTGTAGCCGGTAAATAAAGAAATGTAGTGGGACAAATAAATGAATGTAAATGAAGAAGTAGGAATACAATTATTTATCATTTGTTTATTAGAATAAAATAAAATGACATATCTTACCAAAAATAATAATAAAAATAAAATGATAACAATTTCTAAAATTTGTCTCCAAAAATCTTTCTAGAAAATTAAAATGATAACAATTTCTAAAATTTGTTTGACAAGCAATCGAATCTGTGCGGCCTTCTCCTCCATCAGGTCCAGGAGTTTAGACGCAGACCAGCAAAGCAGCAACCCACAAATATCAATCAAGCCAAGTAAAAGCCTCTCCCTCTCTCTCACTTTCTCCGCGCTCGCCCATCTACGCACTAACTACAAGTTTCTTGCCCTAATTTCATTTGTCAGGTGTTAATTTCCTAGTTTGTCTGTGTTTTCGAATGATGGGCTTCCTAATTTTGTGCGTTTAGGCGCTCAACTTTTTGCAAACTACGAAAGTTTCTGTAGGCTCGAACTCTAGACGGTCGTTTCATTTCATTTTGCAATTTGATTTTCCCTTTTTTTTTTTTCCTTCAAGGACTTTGGGATTTCAACTAGAATTTAGTTAGTTTCGATCAAGCAGCCTTAGGTAGTTTTATGATGAATCATATTATTGTTATTATTATTATTATTATTTGAAATGAGTTTGATGCTAGTGTGAGTCAAGTTTTTTTTTTTTTTTTAATTGTAGTTTGTTATGTTTATCTATGAGCTTAAAGGTTGACATACAAGTATTGTATTATCTTTTTTCTGCGACATGGTTGATGAATTTTTTTTGTTCCATTTCTATTGCAGATATTAAAAAATAGTTTTCTTTCGATAAATGCTCCAACAGTTACCAGTTGTTGCTTTTACGCCACGGACTCCATCGAGCTGGGGTAAACCGATCAATTCTATATCAGTAAACTTTGAACAGTGGACCTTTAGTATATATCCATTTTCTGAAAAATGTTGGTTGTTCTATTTATATTTATGAAAGACATGTATAACACCACATTGATGCTTGAGATAGGCCATAGGAGCAAACGGTTGGTTCTGTTCGTTTCTATTTGGTCTTGATAATCAAAACTGAACCATATAAGCCAAAAAGTTGAACTAAAGGTTCGGTTCATTTTAGCGTTTCAATATTTAAATTGGAACAATAGTAAAATGTATTGAGTTTGGCTTGTCGTCTGATATATATGTTCCAGTCCATATGTCAGAGCCATATTTGTTAGTGTAAGTTTATGAGAAAACATCATTTTTAAAACCATTTGTAGTTACTTAGAATGGTTACAAGAATAAAAGACGAAAAAAAGCACAAATTCGGTTCGGATTGGTCCAAACAGAAATTCTAGACCATCAATTAGTTTAGGTTATGTGTCCAATTCAATTTAGAAGAAAAAAACTGAGCATTAAATCATATGGAACTACTCGTCTCAGGTGCTTCACCAGGCCCACTGGAACTTAAGATGTCTCAGCTTCCAGCTCCTTTGAGGTCAAGTTTCCATGGGCTAAAGGTTCATTTCAGCTGTTGTGGATGACTCTTCTTTTTCTTTAAGCATGTTATATCTGTATTGTACATAGTAACTATATATTTTCAATTGCAGGTTGGCCTTGTTCGTAGCAATGCTGTTGCCACAATAAGACCAAATATCTTCTTTTGTACATATAAAAGGCCTCACAATGGCCGTAACACAAAGAAACGTGAAATATTACCTCAGAACGTGGACCTGCCACCTATACTGCCAAAGAGGAAGAAAAAGCCGTACCCCATTCCTATAAGGAAGATTCAGCAAGCAGCAAGAGCCGATAAGAAGCTCGCGCAAATGGGGATTGAGAAGCCTCTCGAGCCTCCCAAAAACGGACTGCTTGTACCCAAACTAATTCCAGTTGCTTACGAAGTACTCAATGCTTGGAAAGTCTTGATCAGAGGAATTGCGCAACTCATGCATGTTATTCCCGTCCACGCTTGTAGGTAACAACATATTCAAGTTTAGAAATATGTATTAAGATTTTTTATTTTTTTTTGCAGCTTTTCCTACTTAACTTAGTCATTTAGTATGGTAGAGTTTGATTTATGTGGAAAACAAACAGGGGAAGTAATTAATTTTTGACAAAAACTTGTGTACATATTCCGTTAGGCAGGGCCCAAATTTTAGTTGTTTTGTTTTTTAGATTTTTAGGGTTCTTCTTATTATTATTTTTTTAATTTACTTTAGTTTTACTTAGGCTTTTCCAGTTTTTTATTTTTTAGGGATTTTACGGGGTTTTAGGATCTTAGTAGTCCTCCAACCCCCGTCCCCCCAGTTTGTAGGTTGTTGTTTTTTTTTTCCAAGTATTTAGCAAGTTTAAGTTTCTTTAGGGTTTTCTATTTTTTGGGTATTTTTAAATTTAATTTTGGGAGACCTGCCTAACTGTTAGGCTGCCACCTGACAGGATTGTGCCTCTTAATTCTTTAGTGTTTTGTCTTGCAGAGAGTGCTCAGAAATTCACGTTGCCCTAACCGGCCACGATATCCAAGATTGCCGCGGCCCGACCAGTGGGACCCGCAAGAGTTTCCATTCATGGATAAAGGGTTCTATTAATGACGTGCTTCTACCCATCGAGTCGTACCACATGTACGACCCGTTCGGCCGTCGGATCAAGCACGAAACTAGATTCAGCTTCGACCGAATCCCAGCCGTAGTCGAGCTCTGCATCCAAGCTGGCATCGAGCTGCCAGAATACCCGTCGCGAAGAAGGACCAAACCTATCCGAATGCTCGGCAAAAAAGTGATCGATAATGGCGGGTTCGTCGATGAGCCCGGGCCCGCTAGTTCTGGGCCGCTCGTAATGGAGCTCGACACTTTCCGGGCCTTGGAGCGATTCCCACCCCCGTCCAGGTCCGAAGTTCCCCGGATTGCGCAGGAGACTCTGAACGCGTACGAGGAGGTGAGATCGGGCGTGACGAAGTTGATGAAAAAGTACACCGTAAAGGCGTGCGGTTATTGCTCGGAGGTGCACGTGGGGCCGTGGGGCCACAACGCGAAGCTCTGCGGGGAGTTTAAGCATCAGTGGAGGGACGGGAAGCACGGGTGGCAGGACGCGACGGTGGATGAAGTGTTCCCCCCGAATTACGTGTGGCATGTGGAGGACCCGAGCGGGCCTCCGTTGACGAGCGGGCTTAAGAGATTCTATGGCAAGGCTCCGGCTGTTGTGGAGTTGTGCATGCAGGCGGGAGCTCGTGTGCCGGATAATTATAGGCCAATGATGAGGGTTGATATCGTGATGCCGGAGGATGAGGAGGCTCGGTTTGTCGCGTAGGCAAGGTGTTTGTTGTTTAGGTTTGTACAGATTGTTAGAGAGCATTCATAATTGATATAGCTTTTTTCATTGCTTTAGATTCCCATCCCATAAGGTTAACATGGTTTGTGCTTACAAGTAGTAATATATGTAAGGTTAGCATGGTTTCTGCTTACAAGTAGTAATATATGGTCACAAAAAATTCATCTTTGTGTTTTTTACTCGCATGTTTTGTGTAGCTCGAATTTAAAGGATCTGTGTTTTTTATTGGAGTTTTTTTGGACCACTATCTTTTATCTTTTTTTTTCATTTTGGGATTTAGTCCTCTTTTAAATTTCTTTGTTTCCATTCCTTAGTCCTATATATAAATTAAAACTAACTCCCTTATGACATGTATAGCAATGGGGGCGGGCGGGGGCGGGTACGTATATCCCTGTCACCTTTCTCGTTTGAAAAGGTCATCCCCATCTCCGCCTCCGCTCCCGCTTCAAACTATGCGGGTATCCCTGTTCCCGTCTCCGCGGGTATATTAGTTGTCCCCGCCCCCGTCCGTAATACCCGATTCGTACCCGCTTACATTTTATTACTTACAAAATGAAAAAAAAAAAAAAATTACGAAACTTGATTTTTAGGTTTACTTAAATATAAAAAAATAAAATTACAAAAAAATTCAAATAACATGATAAACACTGAGTCTATTACATTTAAAAATGGTTCAAAACATAAAAAAATAAATATTTAAATAATAATATATGCGGTTTTGAAACTGGTCTCAAACGGGGACGGGGACCCGCAGGTACCTGGCGGGGGGAACATTATCCCCATCCCCGTACCCGCCCCACAAATCCCGTAATTTCATACCCGCCCCCATCCTCATCCCGCTTAAAGCGGGTAATCCTCATCCCCGTTGGGTTTGGGGCGGGCGGATCCCCATTTTAAACTGGTTTATTGTCATCCCTACATGTATGCCCTTATTTTTTTTTGTAGAAAATTGAGTACTTAGATTTATCATACTTAATACTTAGGTACAGAATAAACAATACTTAGAAAATTACCAGATAGTACTTACCTAGTTCCAAAATGCTTCCGTAAAATCAAAATTCCTCTATAATTTCATACCTCTCCTTGACCAAAATAGCCACGAGTGAGATGGGTGGGGATGCCACCAGTCGGAAAATTATCGCCCCTAATTCGTTTTACAGACGGTATCACCGTCTAACTTTTATTATCAGAAGTTGAGTTATATAAGTTATCCGACTTCTTCAGCAACTATTCAACACAATCTTGGTTCGGTTTTTTCGTACGTATTTGTTATGCTTTTGTATATATTTCGAGTCATATTTGAGTCTTTTTGTTTTCTTTCTCGGGTTAAAATTAGCCTATTTTTCATAATTTTGCATTCTTTGGCTTTTTGATTAACTTTCCAACTTATTCATCTATAATTGGTCCTTTTGAGATAATTTTCTTATTTTCTCATACAATTAGAACGTTTGGCGAATCCGAAAGACAAGGACGAGGAAGTCAATGCCCAAAAGTATTAAAAAAGACACTTGTCCGATCGGATTGATCGAATTTCCGACCGGATTGACTTGAAATCCAATGGGATCCAGAGAGACATGTCTTCATCCATAAGTGCTGGGGTCGATCGAAACTTCGATTCTTTCTGAACTACTCATTTTCAAATGATATCCACATTGTTCACAAATATTCATTTTTGACTTCAAAATTTTCTTATAATTTAATCCATAACAATTTTCGCATTGAACCCACAAATGCTTGTATTTTTGAGTTGCAACGAGATCATTAGAGCTTTCTGTTAGAGTGAAATCACTACTGAACACACACCGATCGAACGACCTGCCGAATAGACCCCTTGGGCTAACATCTGATCGGACCAGCGGACAGAAACTTTGATCCGGTCGGATGGATTCAGGATCCGACCGGACACACACTACTGCAAAAATTGCTTTTTACGGCGATTTGGAACCGCCTTTAAATCCACCGACGTAAATTTTCACGGCGATTGTTGTAAAATCGCCGCAGAAAGCGAGGCTTTTTACGGCGGTTTTTCTTAAACCGCCGTAGAAAATGATTCTTTTTACGGCGGTTTAAGAACCGCCTTAAAAAACAACGGCGATTTTTAAAAAATACCTTCTAAAAAGTCTGTTTTTCCAAAACGGACATTTTACGGTAGTTCTTGAAAATACCTTTTACAAAGTAGTAAGAAAAAAAAAACAAAAAAAAACGAGAGTAGGTACACCAAAACAGAAAAATACCACTCCATTTATAAAACAATAATATAACAAAACTCAAATCACGCGATATCCCATAAAGACAAGCAAAAATAACAAATCTAGTTGCAAGTAAAAACAATAAAGGAAAGAGGAAGGAAAAAAAACAAATCTAGTTACAAAATCATGTCGTCAAGCTATTATATATCTTACTTTCAGCTCTAACAATGAACCGAGCTCTTCTTCTCTGACATGGATCATTGTATGATCTTGAACTGAAAATTGCATTTGGGAATTCTTGAGAAAAAATGGTTGAACTTTGCCATTGATTTCATCCAACTTGATAAAACTGCACAAATAAATTAGAAATAGATAATCATTATGAAATTATATTCTAGTTAATGTCAAAATGAAATTATATATATATATTTTTTATCTATCTGATTTTTCTTCCCAAAATTGGGGGATAGATAACTCTAAATTTAGTCCATAATTAACAATTTTTGGATGTGTTGATATTTTAGGTAGCAATTTCTGTACCGTATAATTATATTTTTAGTACGTCTAGACAATTATTTTTATTTTTTGACCAATTTATCATATAAAAATAATTTTGTCCTATATTGATAATGATCTTATTATTAATTTACATAAAGAATCGGTGATGACTAGTTTATTGGTAATCTATTAGTAATATGTATCAACCTAATTAAACATTAATATATTTGCAAGTGAGCAGCAACTCAAAATTTTTGTATAAATAGCAAAATTTTAAATAATGAATAATAGAAATATTAATAAGAGTCGTCCCAACCAGTCCCTACCCGAGGCCTTAAGAAGTTTTGAAGCCATGAAGTCTCGATTCAGTCGTAGTCCTATAATCACACCACTTAATTCACAACCCACCACAAATCAAAAATAATTATAAATTTTAGTTGGGAAAAAAACTTTTTGCCACCTGTACTTGTAGCGTTTTTATGGTTTGCAACCTAATGTTTTTTTTGTTGTTATTAACAACCTAGAGTATGCGGGTTTTACTCTTTGCAACCTTCAGGCTATTTTTCATTCAAAAAATGGTTGAATCGAAGCACGTAAACCTCATGCCTCATTCTAAAAACATGAAAACATTGCCCAACATTGCATCAACATTCCCACCGGACGAAAATATGATCTGTTCATCTGTTCCATCAGCTCTGGTCCTCTCGACAAGAACAAATTCCTCAGATACCAGTAAGGGTCACCCATCTATTCTGAATTCCTATTCATCAAAAGAAGCTGATTTTGCAAAATTGTCAGAAGCAAGAGGCAGTCGACATGCAATTCCAGCAGAAAATGAACAGGACAGAACAATTTCAGTTGCAAGGGGGAAAACCAATGCTGAGGTTTTAACACATGAAGCCAAAGAATTACATGCATATGCACAATTAGAACCACATGATTCAAGCACCAGGGAAATACTTGACCATAATCATGAGGATGATTCAGGGAACACTCACCAGCCCAAAAACACAGCATCTGCAGTTATGGCCCCATGTGAACAATCAAAGCTTGAGGAGAGTGGCGGTTCTGGAAATGGATTTCCTAATGATATTTATAAGGCGCCAGTACAGACCAATTTTTTTATGAATGACGCGGTGCTACACAACAAGGAAGATGCCAAAACCCGTACTCAATATCCTGCCAAGTAATCCGTTAAAGGACCAGTGGAAACCTGTCACGGGAATGAGTGGCCAAAATTACCCTGCAGTTCCAATAATGGATTCTAACACGATGGTGAAAAATGTTTCACTAGGTAAATGACACACTGTGCATAAGATACCATATAGTTTCTTTGCAATTTGAATCCCATAATTTACAATCTGAGCCAGGTAACTACTATTCTGACTCCAGGTTAAAGCCTACTTGCTAGCTGTCCAAAACTATTCTAACTCAAATACAAATAATTAATTTCAATCCCATAATTTACAATTTGAGCCAATTTAAGGACAAATTCTGCCAGATAAATCGATTTTGGCAAGAATCAAACCAAAATTTGGAGCTTTCCGACATCAAAGGCCACATTATCATTTTTAATAATGAATTAAAAACTAATCTCATTATATATAAAGCTAAAGTATAAATATCATTATATAAAACTGATCTCACAATATAAACAAATAGGCTATAGATATTAAATATGAAGAAAAATGGGAATCTTGATTGGAAAAAAAGGTTTGGGAGCCCTAATTGGTAAAAAAAAAAAAAAATAGTGGTACGCCCTAGGCAGCTCACATGCATGGTCTATATGGCTATATCCAGGGCCACCTCTGCCTTGACCCTTGGTTGACTCAACTCTGCCATAGATATCCAGATTTCACTATAAAGCAGGAAATCACTTCCTGCATGAATCTATCTATATATTGATACAACCAACCATTTTTTGAGTTCAACAAAATGAACCAGCTAGTATATGGGGTTAATCAACACAATGCATTTAATAATACACAAACACAAAATATACCCATCGATAGTTTTTCATCCATATCTAGAATAGTCTCTTAAAAGTCAGCAATTTATTAAAGATTCTAATCAGCCACTACGTACTTCTTACTTACTCACTCAACTACTCAGAATTAATTAAGCAATCAATCGACACTCACATGTAACACATTAAGTCTTTTCACCAACCTTGAATTTGGGCATAAACACTTTGAGCATACCGTTCACTAAATTCACCTTGACCGTATCAGTATTGTATTGTGCTGCATCAACCAGCTGGATCCTGAAGTCGTACCTTGGCCCAACCTCGTCATCCTCAAAGTCTTTCTGACCCTTGCCTTCCATGACCACTGTGTCCTTCTCGACCCGGACCTTGATGTTCTCCTTGCCCACTCCCGACATATCGAATCGCAGGTACAGACCATCAAATGTTTCCTTTCCTGTCCAGAACTCGCGAAAAGAGCTGACGGAGTCAACACCCGGGCTCATGTTCGTCTTCGTTGTTACGGATGGATCATAGTAATTGTCTGCATATGTATGTATCCTCATTTCAGTTATCACAAAAGGGAGATAAAAAAAACTCATGTAATGATCGCCGAATAGATAGATTCAAACAGAAATAAGTTCTAGAAATTAAAAACACAAAGTCTATGTTTAATTTAAGTATGCAAAACTCATATGAACACTTGACAACAAGCTATTTTAGGTTCATTTTCACAATATAGATACAAATATATATAGCTCAAAATGTCAATTAAGAATAGTGTGAGTGTGAAATTAAACACCAACAGCTATTTCAGTAACACACACACAGAATAAAAAAAGCACAAGAAAAAAAATTACAAATCCTAATTCAAATAGATCTAGAGGTATTAAATCGAGATCAAAGTTCAAAAAGAAATTCCTGAGAGCATAAGAGCTCGCTCATTGAGCTCAATTTCACGACACAGGTACAAATAGGCTACACCACAAGGTATAGCTCAAAAATCAAAATGACTTTTGAGATTAAAAAAAAAAATGGAGTCAAATGCTGCAACACAGTTACACAGACAGATCAAAAATCCAAATGAGACTTAGGGTTTTTGTGGTGATGGTGGCTGCGTAGCTTTGCACGGTGGTGGTGGAGTGAGGATTGATAAATCCGCGCCGCCGCCAGAATGTTCTTCGCCCTTGACAACAATTTAGTAGTGTCGTTGGTTTTGTGGTCGCCAGGTTTCCCGTCGAGGTTAGAACCACCATTTAAGTGGCAGATATATTCCTCAGCCTAGTCGACATACTTCCCAATCCCCTGCTCCTCAAGCTTGCCGCACTCCGAGGCGGCGTTGAGGAGATATGTGGTGGTTGACGAATTTTGGAGTGGTGAGCTGAGATGCAAAGGAGAGCTGAGATGAATTGGAATTGGAGGTGACGAGAAAGGGAGAGGGTGTGATTTTGTGTGGAGAGGGACGGGACTCAGAATAGACGTGCACAAACGGTTAAAACCGGCCGGTTAATAACCGCGGTTAATTTAATCGGTTTTTGGTTAATCGTAACCTAATCGGCTGAGAACCGGTTAAGGTTACGGTTAAACCGGTTAGCCGAATCGGCGGTTAACCGAAAAATCGGTGGTTAACCGTCGGTTTTTTTTTTTTTTTTTTTTTTTTTTTTTAATTCAGTCGATCGACTGCTGGATCAACTGAAGGACAGAGAGTGGTGTTTGGAAATGCAGTCGATCATTTCAGTCTTTCAGTCGATCGACTGAAAAATAGTCGATCGACTGAGTTGCAGTCGAACTTTATTTTTATTTTTTGGGAAAAAATAAGTTTAAAAAAAAATAAAGATTTGATTTTAATTCTAATATTAAAAATTTAAATTTTAACTTTTAATATTAAAATTAACTTGCCTACGTATTCTCGTAAAGGAATCAATGTCCACGTAATTCGAATTTTTTTGTTTGAAAAAAATAGGTTAAAAAAAAAAGACTTGAATTTAATTCTAATATTACAAGTTAAAATTAATTTTAACTTGTAATATTAGAATTAAATTACCTACGTATCCTCGAATAGGAATCAAAGTTCACGTAGTTCTTTTACTTACCTACTTACCTATTCGTCGTTGTCGTTGCTTTCCGAAGTGGTATCATAATAGTCGCTCTCTTCGCCTTCATCCAATTGCATTTCTTATTCTCGTTTTTCGGCCTTCACCCAATCGTTCATCAACATTTGATTTTCAAGATTTTTGGATGTTAAGGTAGACCGACGCTCATCTAACATGTAGCCTCCCGTGCTGAAGGCCTGTTCAACAAAAACTGTCGAAACCGGAACGGCAAGGACCTCCTTGGCAATTCTAGAGAGAGTGGGAAAAATAGTGGCCATTTTCGACCAAAACTGCACAAGATCGTTAGTAACACCATCGGGCTTTTTTGGAACCGAAGTCGGTTCAAAAACTCCTAAATAACTATCTAATTCCATTGACCGACTAGCACTAGCCCTTTGCCGTTTTCGTTTAGTATTTCCAAGCAATCTCATATATGGGGTTAGAGCTCCTCGAGGGTCGTTGAGTCTTGTAGAAGTGACGGGGGAAGGGGAAGGGGACACATTAACATCACTAGAAGATGAACATTGATCGTATTTATTAAAAGTTTGAATTAAAAAGTGTTGTGCTTCGTGAGCAACACTAAGAGGGCTAGGAATTGGTTGTCCACGAGATTCTAAAAAAGGTGTTAATGCATCGTAATAAATTTTAAGTAAGTTTTGAAGACCCTCCATCCGATAATCCGGGTCTAAAATTTTTGCAATCAAAAAAATATTGGGAATGTAATGAAAATATTTGACCCATTTATCCAACATCTCATCGATAACATCACCTAATTCTGGGTTACCGAGTAAAGCACTACAAATAAGTACTATTTGAATACAATGATCAACAAGTATTGAGGAGGTAGGATAATAAAAACCGGATAAAGCTACGATGGCATCGTTAAAAGTTTTTAAAAGGGATATCATATTATAACAATCATCCCACATATTCGGAAATGAAGCGAAATCGACATCTTCATTATTAAATGTACACAATGCATCTCTATATTCAAATGTATCATTAAGTAGTTTGTAAGTAGAGTTCAAACGATTTGGCACATCTAATGAAATTTTTTTTGGATGCAATTGATTGGTCTTGCAAAATCTTTGCCATTTTTTTTGAAGCGAATCATGGTTTCGTAGATAAGCTATAGCACTCATAATCGGTTGAATCTTAGTTTTAAAAAGAGTTAAACCATCTTGAACACATAAATTCAAAATATGACAAACGCATCTAACATGAAAATATTTGCCGCCAATAGCGGGTAGACAAGTAATTTTTAACAATTCTACACTAGCCGTATTGGCGGCGGCATTATCAAATGAAATTGAAAAATTTTTGTTAGTTAAATGATACTCGGACAAAACAGTGGAGATTTTTTTCGAAATATTCACCGCCGTATGCTGGCTATCGAACTTTCTATATGCAATTAAACGTTTTTGCAAAGTCCAAGAATTATCAATCCAATGGCAAGTAATTC
The DNA here is from genome assembly GCA_014905375.1 of Phtheirospermum japonicum. Classification (NCBI taxonomy): domain Eukaryota; kingdom Viridiplantae; phylum Streptophyta; class Magnoliopsida; order Lamiales; family Orobanchaceae; genus Phtheirospermum; species Phtheirospermum japonicum. The sequence goes on from BMAC01000186.1 coordinate 1,770,274, forward strand.
CCATATAATTATAATTTTTAAAATGATCCGACCAAATATCCGAACATATAGAGACACTATGAGGCAAACTATCAAATATTGAAAAATCTAACTCACCGGCCATTTTTTCAATATCGCGAGTTAATTTATTTCGTGAAATCCTAGTACTAGATGGATTAAATGCACCCCTGGTATACTCTTCATAATGACTACTATGCGCATGATTAAAAGGAAGACTCATAACGGAAATAAATTTTGCAAGAAACTTTCGATGACCACTTTCGGTATATTGAAATAAAGTAGAGGAACTCGTACCTTGGCCGCCGGTCCTACCGGCGGCGGTAGATGAAGATGAGAAGTTTAGTTGTATTTGAGAACTACCGGCGCCGTATTTGTCGGGATGCTTCTTCTCCATGTGGTATTTGAGCGACCCGTAGCCTTTATTATTTTTAGAATCGAAGGCGTAATGAGAATTGCAATAATTGCATTGCGCTCGAGATTCTCCGTTGATCTTCTTTTTTGTGAAATGCAATCGGAAGATGGGGGAAAGTAATTTCCTCGGTTTCGATCGAGGCGGCGGCATATCACCCGTTGCTTCCTTCTCATCTTCATCCAAATTGATGGCCGCTTCTTCTTCATCGGAGCTCGGTAATTCCTCTTCAAAATTGGTTTGTTGCGAGTCGAAGTTGATTTGATTATATAGGTTCTCAACTTCTTCCGCCGTCATCTCATCGGAAACGTAATCTCCGACGACGGTCGAAGATTCTCGTCGAGATCCTCGACCTCGACGAGAAGAAGTTGGAGTGTTGGTATTGACATCACGGGAAGAGCTTGTCATAGTGATATTATAAAAGAGAATTAAGTAAAACGAGATTAGGAATGAATAATAAGAATATTATTGATAATATTATTTCTTGCACAAATTAGAAACTTGACTTCTTTAAACTTGAAAATATAAGAGAAGAAGAAGAATAGTAGATGAATTGGGTGTTGGAGAGTGGGGTATTTATAGTTGTAAAAATTTGTAAAAAAAAAATAAAATAAAAATAAAAAAATCGGCCTTAACCGGCAGTTAAACCGGTTAACCACGGTTAAACGGCTATTTTCTTTTGAATTTGAGTCGTCGATCATCAACTGCTAGTTGATCTCAGCCGTTGATTTTCAACGGATAGTTGATCTCAGCCGTTAATTTTCAACGGCTAATTCACAGATCAGTCGATCGACTACACTCCAATCGATCGACTGGCTGTCGATCGACTAATGACCAGTCGATCGACTGGTCTGTATTTTTTTTTAAAAACCCGGTTAACCGCCACAAAATCAGTCGATCGACTACACACCAGTCGATCGACTGGTCTGTATTTTTTTTTTAAAAACCCGGTTAACCGCGGCGGTTAAGGTTAATGTTGGCGGTTAACCGTAACCTGACCGCCGGGAAACCGGTTGACGGTTATGGTTTTTAACCGTGACCGCCGGTCAACGGTTAACCGTAACCGGTCAATGCGGTTGAAATCGGCGGTTAGACGGTTAACCGCCAACTGATCAACACCTCTAACTTAGAAAACCTAAGGGTAGTTTGTTTCTTATCTTATATAGCCACGTGTCAAGTAAAGAGCTTCTTATCTTATATACATTCTACGGCGGTTCACAAACAACCGCCGTAGAATCTTTGAGTTTTACGGCGGTTGTTTGGGAACCGCCGTTAAAATCAGTTGGCCTCCAGTTTTACGTCGGTTCTAAAATAACCGTCGTATAATATGTGAATATACGTCAGTTCTCTTAAAACCGCCGTAGAATGTAGGATTCTACGTCCGTTTTCCTAGAACCACCGTTAAGTGATGTATTTAACATCGGTTTTTCTGGAAAAACCGCCGTGAGAACATATTTAACGGCGGTTCTCCAGAACCGCCGTGGATAAGGCGCCGTGAGTTCTCCTTTCTGCAGTAGTGACATACGTTACAACTACGGGTGAGCATTCGGTCGGTTCGGCCGAAAACCAAACCGAACCGAAATTCGGTGTAAAACCGAAAACCGAAATATTTATAAAATTGCAAACCGAACTAAATCGAAAATATGTTTAAAACTGAATTAACGAACCGAACCGAACAGAATTGATAAAAATTAATAATAAGTAATATAAAAATTATATTTTTTTTATTTTTAATTAAATTTTGGTTAAAACCGAACCGAACCGAACCGATTTTTTTGTAAAATCGAACTGAACCGAATTAACCAATTTTTTGGAATTCTCAAACCGAAAACCGAATCGAATTTACATAAAACTGAAACGAAATGAAAATTTCGGTTCAGTTCGGTCCGTTATTTCGGTTTTTTGGTTTTTTGCTCACCCCTAGTTACAACGGACACATACGTTACAAATGCAGATTTTCGGGATTCTTCAGTTACGAAACGGTTTTTGAGGCTTTAAAACTTAGAAAATATCAGCAAGAATGGATCGAAGGATCTGGGAACCATCTACCTTTGGTCTGGATCATCACCATTGGGAGAGAGAATTGACACCTCTCTCTTTCTTTTGAGTTAAAGCCCTTACGACAATTTTTATAGAGGTTCGATCGGTTCGTGACTGTCTTTCATCGTTGGAATCGGAGGTTCGTGACAAGCTTCCAGATTTCTAGCGTGGATTATCTTTTCTCCGAAATCGCTGGAGATAATAAAGTTTTCATCACCATTCTTATTAATAGCATTTTCTTCCGAATTTAGTATTCTCTAAACTTTATTCTTGTTTCATTTCTTTGAATCTCTTGTCTGGATAATTGGTTTTGGATAATTATGTTTGAAATCTTGTGAATGATTTAGTGATGATTTTTTTTGGTGAATTTAGTTAATTTCTACGATTGTGAGTAATTCAAGCTTTTGTGTACCCCAAATATGTATATTTAATTAAAACATTCAAGCTTGCTCGCAAGAGTACGAGGACACTTGTAGGGTGGTAAGTTGAAACGAGTCGATCTCAAGGAACATGCAATCGGAATCTCAACGTTTGTTTAGTCACAAAGTATCACGTAAACTAATGGAATTGGGGGTTTGTTTGTTTTTATAATCTAAGAAACTAAATAGCATGAATGTAAACCTATTAACTAATAAGAATTAATTAGCATGAATTAAACTCAAATAATTAATCTAAGCAAGCAATGAAACATATAAAACTTACTAGCAATTACGAAATCTAAAGCATAGAACTTTAATGAAAATAACGAATTTAAACGTAATCGATTATCTTAACTAAAACGTAAACGGAATAATGAATCTCAATCAATCAAGCATGAAATAAACTAAATTAATTATAACTAAGGTTTATAAATCAAATATCCAAATAACAAGCTTATAGCATAAAGTAATTCTAGAACAGTAAATAAAAGTAATAACCTAGTAGCATAAATTAATCTAAGAAAGCAATTAAAAAGTTTAGAATACTTATTTGAACTAAGAAGTGAAGTAAATCCTCCAGCTATTCCGGAGAAAACGAGTTGATCTTGGCCGAAAATCAAATCTCGAACTAAGGAACGGATCTTGCGACGTGTGACTCTTGGATCTTCGATCTTGATCTTCTTCTATGTTATGGAATGTAAAGGCATGATGTTTTTGAGGCTATGGACCGAAAATAATGTTATGGTGATGTTGTGTGTCTTTTTGGGACAGATTTAGGAGGGGTTTATATAGTTTTCCCATGTCTTGGGGAACAAGTTAGGGTAAAATGCGTTTCTGGGCACGGTAATGGTAAGACTTAGCGGTAATAGTTACCGCTAACTATATCGTTAGTCCTCATTGAGTAGAGTCCGTCCATCCGTAGCGGTGTTGGTAGCGGTATGAAAGTAATCGTTAAGTGCATCGCTAAACCCCCTGTCACTTCGTAACGGTGTAACCAGCGGTAAGGGATATCGTTAGGGTTACCGTTAGTTAAGCCTGGGAGCTCTTTGTCCATCTTCAGCGGTAAGATAGCGGCAATGGTAACGGTAAGGTTACCTTTAGCTCCTAATTTCTGCTACTTCTTCGCCGGAACGCTCGATTCTTATCTTTTAACTTTTGAACTTCATCTCTAACGCACTGAGCTTCTCCGGTTACTTAGTTATAAGATGAAAAATAGAGAATACTCACCTATTTGCATCAATCTAGATCATAACTTGGTAAAATAAGCTGGAAGTACAAATATACGAAATTAAGCTCAAACTACCCAACTTATACCAAAAACAATAAGAAAAATTAACTAAAATGCTAATAAAAATAAGGACAAATATGTGCTAATCAGTGAGTTGGTCGTTTGACTGAGTTTGTTCTTGTTAGAATCTCTTTTGTGATGCATGTTTAGTGTTCGATGAAATGCTTGAATGATACTTAGTGGATTAATAATCTCATTCAGTTCCAAATAGTTTATAATTGAATTCTTGAATCAAGTGCATAGTTCCTGCAAAGAGGTTAACACCCTCATTGCAAGAATAGTTTTAAAAGTTGGTTTATTCTAACTCGGTTTGTTTCAGATCTTCAAAAACCCCTTTGATTGCGTGTTTAGTTTTAGCAATTGTGTTTTATTATAATAGACGTTGTCAATTCCGAATTTCCACACCTCAAGAGAATCAACTCGGTTTAACTTGCCAGTCTATGGTGACTCTGTTCTCTTGCAGGCGAACTAACTCATTTCCAAACGTAGACGTGCATGGTTATACTTGATTTTAATTTTGAAAAGAGGAAACACAAAAGTTCGGATCAGTTTCCTTCTCCAAGCGTACGAGATACTTAATTTATAGAGATAAATTAATGTGATATTAAGCGCACATGTTCAAATAGAAGCTTTTATTTTATTAAGAACTTAAAATCAAATTTATTACATTAGTAATCTCCTTATGGGAGGGGATGACCTTTTAGCCTCTCATAGAAAAGTCTTGTTTTCGAAAATACATAAACTCACTATTATAAACAATTATTACAATACTTATTCTCTATCTCTCTCTCTCTCTGTTTTCACTCAAATTATAATATTATTATGAGAAAATAGAAGTGAATGCTTGATGTCCTCTACTTCCTCAAATGTTGGGCATTTATAGACCTGACTCCGCATTTTAAACTCAGACTCCAAAGCTTGTTGATAAGAGATGTCATTATTTACATCTTTTAATTTATTATTGCGAGTCAGTGGCCCTTTGTTTTAGTGACCACTGACTCATTTCGTTGCTGGTCTCTTAAGACTCAGCCATCTTGTGTTGTCGGGAATCTCTTCACATGGTATTTTGATGCTCCTTTTTTTTTAACCAGTTGATCTTTTGTATTTTCCAACTGTATTCTCTTGTGGGTCCGGTTTGGGTCGAAAGCCTTTTCCAAACTCGGGTTCCTTCTGTTCAGAGCATTCGTGACAGATCCGGTCAATCCACCGTTCGACATGTGCCATGTAGCAAAATTTCCGGTAGGTTTCTTTGCTCATCGGAATCTTGTTCTCCCATATGACTCTCCTCTTTGTTTCGAAAAGAGTTTATGCAAAGCCTGTAGTAGCTCCTGTCATGGAATTCAGGAGGAATGATCCGTTCGCTGAATTCTGAAAGAACTTAAACGGGTACTTTACTTTGTCCATTTCAGTTAGACAAACCCATAGTCCCCATGCTCGTCGTGTAGAAACACCGTCTTCTAAAATTACTCCTACTATCACGGGTGTGCCCTCCGATGAGGCACCCTTAATATTTCTCATGGCGTTCCCATTCGGTCTTCTAAGCTTGATGAAATGAAAAGCTTCATTAAAACCTTTCTTCGCTGGTTCAAGTGCTACACTGATAAAATACAGCTCCAAGATGTCTCCTATGGACAAATGTGGATTATTGGCCCAAGTCTCGTGAATCGCTTCCCCAATCCATTTTGGTAGTTTAGAGATTTTTGTGAAGCCTGGTGCAATAGTATAATTGAAGCTAAGGCAAAAAAATTCTACCATTCTTGTACTTCGTTTGGATGACTTCCCACTTTCATCCAAAATTTTGGATATTTTCCAGAGATATCAACTATTATTTTATTGGGGTTGATACCTCTTCTGGTAGCTAACTTCTCCCATTGCTTTTGATAAATCTGCGTAGGAGAAGTTTTAATCTCGTCAGTTTGAATCTTAGAAGTACCAGTATGTGGCCTAACATTCAACTCTCTATCTTTAACCCCAGGGGTGGTGGGTTGACTTGAAACCTCCGATTGTGACACCGGGATTTCAACATTTGTTACAGCTTGTACATCCTCATGGAATGCATCATCTGCAACACCTATGATTATGATACTTGAATCCATAACCTCGGGTAAGAGACACGTTCTCCAATTACTCATTTTTGCACCATTGGAGATGCGGCCTGGAGAAGAGACCTTCGCAAAGCTGAGTATAGTTGACACTGTGGCAGCTGGCATGCTCGTATGTGATTGGAAACAAATTTTGATCGGCCTATTGAAGTCATCCTGTGATCTCCGCATTGAGACATTGCATCCCAAAATCTCGTTCAAGCATCTTCAAGCTTTCCCTAAGATACCTAAGCCTTTTGAGGGTATCGTCAGCGACGTGTCCCTCCATCTCGAGTTAAAAAATATGCAAGAATATTTTTGTAAGATTTATAACGATAATATCATAATCATAATATTGATACTCAACCTGCCATCGAAGTAATCTAGTCTTTTCGGGTTTAGATTCAATTTTGCTTTTCAAAAAGGCTTTAACACTTGAGTTATCAATTTTCAAGGTGAATTTATTGGATAGTAGAAATAAAGGCCATTTTTTAAACATTTTTCTGACTGCGAAAAAATCCTTCTCGTTGACATGTCATCGATTTGCCTCGTTATTTGAAAATAGTCCACTACAATATCTGCATGGCACTTCTCCTTTCGGTTTTACTTTTGTAAGAACAATCGCCCACCAATAATCACTGGCATTTATGTATAGAACCAGTTCATCCTCGTCATTTGGAATTGCCAGTTTGGGAAGTTGTTTGCATACTTCTTTAAGCTGTTTAATTCCTTCGTGGTGCTCCTTTTCCTAACTGAACATGGCGTCCTTTTTTAGTAGGGAACTAAACACCTTTCTATAATGTGCCAGGTTATTGATAAACATCCCAACAAAATTAACAACTCCTAGAAAATTTTGAAGTTGTTTTATGTCCTTGAATGTGTTTGGAAATCCTTGTATCTTTTCTCAGTAGGGGATTAGTTACATCTCGATTTGGTTTTCTGTGTATTTCGTGGGTAGCGCGAGTTCTCCTGTGGAAACTCTGTGGATAATTTAGTATTTTCGGTTTCTCAACCCAAACTTATCCATCGCCTTTTCCATTGTTCCTATTGTAAAACCTTCATACATTCGGAGTTTTAGATCTTCTTTCATTATTCTCATAGGTGTCTTACGAGAAACTTTTGTATGGGAGAGGAATCCTGACATATCCTCCTTAACTACTTGCAGAAGAAATTCTCCTTCACTCTAATTCTGAATATGGTTCACTTCCATCTTCAGTGTAAATCTCTTCTTCATAGATGTTTTCATTTGAGGGTATATCCTCAAATTGATACACCTGTACCAGATTTTGATAATAGACAACTTCTTTGAACTCTTAGGTTGTCTCGAACACTCCACACATCCAGCAGTTGCAATCTTTAAAACTTTCATTAGCTCTGGTGTGAGCTCGTCTGAAAGCTCTTTTTGTTGGAGTCCTGCTGGTGCTTCCTTGGCTTGAAAATGAGCCCCGACTTCGGCTCGGCCCCCTCCTTTCCTGATTTATAATTTATGGCCTTTTATCTTGACCATAACCTCTTTGATTCCCATGGAAACCTTTTGTTGTTTCTACGAGCATAAGGGTGGATTCTTTCTTTCTTCCGCTTATGTCTCTGTGGATGACCTCCAACTACTATTGGGTTGCCATTTTTAGCACAACATAGAGGAACTGATTTATTAATTCCTCTTAATCTCTTGTAATACTTGTGAAGTACCGCCTGGTGGCACCACTCTGCTAACTTGGCTATTAGGAATGACATCCTTCTAGCAACCGTATCCATATCAGTTGCTGGCTTATATTCTTAGATCAATATCTCTCTCCAAGGGCTTGGTATTTCGCAAAGAAAAGTTGCACCGCATCTCCATCATTCACCTTGGCTTTCCACCGGTATTCAATGAATAGTTGGATATATTTGCTTACGTGACAACTATCTCGTAACTCGAGGCAATAGAGGGCTTGTTGATATTTTTCTCATTTTTCCTCTTCCATACCATCGAAATATCCTGTGTTAATAAAATAGATTTTGAACGATTTAACCATATTATCGACTATTCCTTTTACTGATTCACCAGATATAAGCCCCATTTTTATACCCGATCCTGTTAAATCCCATGCGATCTTCACCGATCCTTTAAGGCTCATTTCAAGGAGTAAAATGAACCCTTCCTTCTCAAGGCTGAGAGTTCCAGCCGCAATTCGTATTGTAGATATCCAATCGTTTATTAGTATCTCTCGATTCTTGAAATTTGGGACGTCCAAAATTAACATTAATCCATACGAATATATATGATCAAGTTGATACTTCCAGTATGGCGTGTTGAGTATACTGGGCCTTCGAGAACGTTGCCTGGTACCCACTATATCTGTACAATCTTCTTTTACGGTGAAATCCCTGATATGTGATATTGGTGTGTCTGGTACTGGTTCATGTAAAGCCATACTTTTGCCTGGATTGGAACTTGTTGGTGGTGGTGAAGGATCGCTTCTTGGAACCAAGGCCGAAAAAGCTCATGAGTTCATTTCTAGATCCACAACACCTAATCCCGTGAAGGATTCGATAAGGTCGTGTAGATCTTCAATGTTGATTTTATTTTATCCATTACTTTTTGAGTTGTAATGGAGTTCCTTTGATTAGAACCATAATCTTTTTTTCTTATGTTGGTTGTTTTATAACTTCGGTCGGCTTCATCTTTTGATGTAGAAGGGGTTTCGTTTCGAAACTTATATATTTTCTTCCTTCGGATGTACTTGACTTAGCTTCAAGGGCCTTGACTCGTTTTTTAACATCAATTAGGATTTCTTATGTTTCATTTTGATGTTCAAGTATCTCTTTTATCTGCACTTGGATACGTTGTTGATGGTGGTCGATGTCTTGTACCATTCTTTGGATTTCTCTAAGATCTTTAGAATTCTTAGAGGACTCGGATATCACCTCGCTGCTGTTGGATCTATTGATGAGATTCATGAGCAGCATCCCTATGATTCATCAGATCTGTCTTTAGCATCTAATTTACCCAAAGGTAACTCAGGTGATACGCTTTTTGTTTATCGCATTGTCTCAAAGTTTCCTTATTGACTCCGTCAAAAGCTTGTTCAACATATTGTTTGTCCCAATATATTATTTTTTCTTGATGGTTAACTCATATATTTCCAAAATTTGGAAATATCGTTTAAAATGAATATATCTCAAACACTCTTCAGATTCATTTTTAGAGATAATTCCCCTCATCAAAAGTTATTTACATAATTATAATATTTTTTCTTATAAGTTCTTAATAAACCTAAGCTTTGATATCATTTTTAGGCATCATCTCATGACAATTTTCATAGTATTCTAAGTTAAGTATTAATTTCAAAGGCACACAATATTCAATACATAACCATTAAGTATCATTTACATTGAAAGTAAATACTCAAATTTTAAACCATAAATTTTGACTTTCATCCGCAGAAAGACAAAACTCAATAAATAGAGGCAAAATTGAATTTTTATAATATAAGAGATTGGACAAAATGATTAAATTTGCATAGGAAATTGACGATGAATTTATTTATGCGGGGAATGGACCACAAAATAAAACTGAATTGAGGATTTATCTCCAAAATTCCCTTTTTTATTTGTATGTTTATATAGAAATTGTATAATCATGTCTATTTTTTTTATACTAAATTTTTTAAATCGCTGTAACTTTTTTATTTTTTTAAATTTTATTTGCACAAATAATATATCAAATTAATTATTTATTAAAGATCTACAACTTGACACTCAATTTTGTATGTATAAATATAAGATGACATATTCAAAAAGCTCATAAAAAAAGAATGCTATGTCTTTTCTAAAACTTGAAATTCAATATATTAATACAGCACCCTCACTTCTCGATGATTTTGTATAAATATAACAAAACAATCGTGGTCGGCAGGATTCGAACCTGCGCGGGCAAAGCCCACATGATTTCTAGTCATGCCCGATAACCACTCCGGCACGACCACTATTTTGGTATCTTTTTGGCGTTGTTTTATAAGTAATATGAGAAAATCTTATTGAACATATACAAACAAGCAAGTAGCCAAGCACTAAAAACAAAGAGAATCTAAATCGAATCATATACGGTTCTAAACCCGTCACTTCATCCATTACTCTCACTCTCTTTTCTTTCTGCTTATTATTGTGTTTTCTCAATTTCGCGCGAAGATTGCAGAGGATTAGGAATATGAGGCTGCTGAAGGTAGCGACGTGCAACCTGAATCAATGGGCAATGGATTTCGATTGCAATATGAAGAATATCAAGGAATCGATTTCTAGGTCTAAGCAAGCCGGCGCCGTTATTCGCCTGGGCCCCGAGCTCGAAATCACTGGCTATGGCTGCGAAGACCACTTCCTGGAACTCGACACCGTCAACCATGCGTAAGCCTACGATTCTACTATATCATGGCGCATGATTTAATGATTGTGAAAAACACACACAAAGAAATCGGATAATTGAGTTGATTTAGCGTGAAAATTCCAACTTTTGGGGTAAATAGATGTGTCCGTAAGCATGAATTGTTGCGGCATTTGCAGGTGGGACTGCTTAAAAGAATTATTGGTTGGTGATTGGACAGATGGCATATTGTGCAGTTTTGGTATGCCCGTTATCAAAGGATCAGAGCGTTACAATTGCCAGGTTCTGTGCTTGAATAGGAAAATACTGTTGATACGCCCCAAAATGTGGCTTGCAAATGATGGGAACTACAGGGAACTCAGATGGTTTACGGCATGGAAGCAGAAGGAGCATCTAGAAGACTTTCTTCTTCCGAGCGATGTATCTGAGGTTCTGTCACAGACGACAGTGCCTTTTGGCTATGGATATATTCAGTTTCTAGACACGTATGCCGATCATCTCTTGTAGATTTAGTTTAACTTTTATCTTTTCGATGCAATATTTTACTATCAGTCTTATTTTTTAATGGTTATTGTTTACTTTTTTTTTTAAATCTTTCCTTTAATCTCCAGGGCTTGGTATATGGTAAAATGTGAATGAAGTAATGTGTTTGGATTAAGATTCGTTGGGATTCCAAATCATGGTTTTCAAAATCTTGAATATCGAGAGTTATGTGAATAATAACAATCCTTGTTTGTTGTAGGATTTAGAATTCTGTACTCTTTACTGTGTATGTCAAATCATGTCTGGAAAGTGGTGATGTTGTATTATTATATTGTATTTAGTTGTTTTAACTAAATTTAAATAAAAATTAAAATTGGGTATATGATAAAATGTTTTGTGATAGACGTCAAATTGTGTCAAAAATTGTTGGGTGGGCTTGAAATTTGAATCCTTGAGCAAACAGGTATTGGGATTTAGAATCCGAATCCAGAATTTTTATTCATAGAATAAACATGCACTCAAGGTGCAAAAGGAATACGGTTGATCTTGTAGGATTTTGTAGGTACAAAAAGAATATAGTTTTAGATGCCATAATATTACTATTGCGCATAAATTATTCTGGATTTTTCTTTAGCCTTCTTGTTTTGATGCATAATTAGCAATGTAAAGCTTTAGTTGAGCTTTTATCTCTGACTGACTGTTAATGAGTTCTAATGCTTCAATGTTTGCCTCACTTAGGGCTGTTGCAGCTGAAGTGTGCGAGGAGCTTTTTAGTCCCATGGCCCCTCATGCTGAACTGGCATTGAATGGAGTTGAAGTTTTTATGAATGCTAGTGGGAGTCATCATCAGTTACGAAAACTCGATCTTCGTGTCCGTTCTTTTATCGGTGCTACGCATACCCGTGGAGGCGTTTACATGTATAGTAATCACCAAGGATGTGATGGCGGGCGTCTTTATTATGGTGATTAAATTTTTTCTTTTCACTTCTTTTTATTACTTTCAAGTAATATTTGTTTAAAAAGAACTTACAAATTTTATCACCTTGTTGAATTTCTGTATGCAGATGGATGCGCTTGTATTGTTGTGAACGGAGATGTGGTTGCTCAGGGATCACAGTTCTCCTTGAAGGACGTTGAATTGGTGGTTGCTCAAGTAGATTTAGATGCGGTATGTTCTAGATGGTTGATCATAAACCTTTTTAATGCTGCTGCATTTTGACTTCACCACACATGTGATTGCAGGTTGCCAGTTTTAGAGGATCTATTAGTAGCTTTCAGGAACAAGCCAGTTGCAAGCCAAAAGTCCCCTCCGTTTCAGTACCTTACAAGCTTTGCGAGCCTTTTAATCTCCAAATGTTACTTTCAAGTCCGCTTAAGGTGAGGCAAACACCGGTTATTAGCCAAAGGATTTCATGACACATGCGAATGTTTGTTTTTACCTCTTACAACATGCTTCTTGGAAGTTGGAGGTAGCATTTAGGAAAAATACGTGTTCTGGACATTAAAATAAGTTGAAAAGTTTGTTTTGCAGTTTTTTAGGTTTTTGTTAATTAATTTTTACTTCTTCTGGGGTCATTTTTTTAGTTAGGTCAGTTCTTTCTTTTCTTTTTTTTTTTGGTGTTTTTAAAAAAAAATTATTTTAAAATTTAGTTTAAGGAGTGGCTTTGCTTTATCTTTTCGTGTGGCTTTGTCAATCAGTACTGTGGTTACTAAGCTTTCTATAATAGAACCTCCTGAATTGTGGACTTTTTCGTCCTCAGATTCGCTATCATTCACCTGAGGAGGAAATAGCTTTTGGGCCAGGCTGCTGGTTGTGGGATTACTTGAGAAGAAGTGGTGCATCTGGCTTCTTACTTCCACTTTCAGGTGGTGCGGATAGCTCCTCTGTTGCCGCGATAGTTGGTTCCATGTGCCAGCTAGTAGTAAAAGGTCCATTTTTGTATATTACCACTTGATACCTATTAATTTCCCACCAACACACTTTTGATGAACAATTTGCTTTGTTCAGTATCTTCTGTTTAGCGGTGCAATTGTTACTTCAGAGTTTTCCTAATGTAATGTTTTTTTGTAGTAAAAATATTTATTTATGGTTGTTACTTCAGAAATATCAAACGGGGATGAACAAGTCAAAGCTGATGCTATACGGATCGGCCATTACACTGATGGACAATTCCCAACAGACAGCAAAGAATTTGCTAGACGCATATTCTACACAGTTTACATGGGAACCGAAAATAGGTGAGCATGTATAAGCAGAAGTAACTATTCGTAACTTTATATGTACACTTGCATACTTAGCATCAACTAACATGGTAGTCTTGAGCCTTAAGATTTCGGAAATTCTAATACTCAAGGGAATAGTATACTGCCCAGTTAACTGTAGCAAAAGCTGTGAGTGAAATTGTATTGGAGTTGGAGAAAGATTATTTATATTATTATTTTAGGTAAATGGATTCAAGTAGCTAATTTTTTATTTGCAACAAGATGTGTTCATATTTTGATTTGTGTGCCTCTTGAGCTCGCGCGCACACACACACATTTCAATGAAGACAATATTTTTTATCGTGTAACCATTTTCTCTTATAGCTCTAATGCCACAAGAACCAGAGCAAAGGTGCTTGCCGAAGAAATTGGGTCATGGCATCTTGATGTCTCAATAGACGTAGTTACTTCTGCTTTGCTCTCTTTGTTTCAGACACTTACAGGAAAACGACCACGCTACAAGGTTAAAAGGCTAGTGTGACTCGAGGGTTTCACTAATTTTCTCTACTAATTAGTATATGGATAATTATAAATAATTGTCGCGCCTTTCTTTTTTGTCCAAAATAAGCGTTGTTTTAAGAACTCAAGGTATTTTTGAAACTTTTAGGCTAAAAGTTCTTTGAATTCTTAAAATGACGCATATTTTGGGACAAAAAAGAAAGGCACTGCAATTATTTTTACAGAAAGGGTGGATCAGTCATGTTGTAAGACTTGTGTGAAATTTCTAAAACGACACTTACATTGGGACAAGGGGTGTATGCAGTTTTGATACATTCAATTTACTTGTTGGATCAATCATTTTGCATCAGGTAGATGGAGGGTCAAACATTGAAAACTTAGGGTTGCAAAATATTCAGGCTCGAATTAGAATGGTGTTGGCGTTTATGCTAGCATCACTCTTGCCATGGGTGCACAGCAAACCAGGTTTTTATCTGGTATTAGGAAGCTCCAATGTGGATGAAGGATTACGTGGTTACTTAACTAAGGTACTGCGGTTGTTTTAAGTATACAAACGTTCTTGGCTGGATCATTAAGTTTGTTTCATTCAACTACTGTGTGGTGTACACCTGTCAAATCCACTTTATCGAGACAAAAACTTGTGCCAAACTGCCTAACGGAGTACGTTCCGTTAGGCAGGGCCCAAAATTTAGGGTTTTTTAAAGTTTTTTATTTGCTTAGTTTTTCTTAGGGTTTTCCAGTTTTTAGGTTTTATGTTTTTTTAAATTTTTTGACTTTTTTTAGGTTTTCTTTTCTTTTTTTTTTCTTCTCATTTTTTCAGGGTTTACAGTTTTTATTTATTTATGTAAGATTTAGGGCGTGCCTAACGGTTAGACGGTTTGACAGGTGTGTGCCTGTTTTATTAGTTTCGACGAAACTCTGAGCATATAGCATGTCATTTTCAGATCTTTGATGTTGTATCAAGCATTACCTACTTTTAACTGCCTGACCCTTGTTTATGACTGTTTAGCTTCGTCCACTGCTCATAATAATGCTGATTATTGTTTTTTCATTAATATCTTCCTATTGTGCAGTATGATTGCAGTTCGGCTGACATAAATCCAATTGGAAGTATTAGCAAGCAGGACCTACGGATATTTTTGAGATGGGCTGCTATTCATCTGGGCTACTCGTCTCTGGCAGAGGTTGAAGCTGCTCCCCCCACTGCTGAGCTGGAACCGATTCGAGCTGATTATAGCCAGGTTTCTATGTGATCACATTGAGCTTATATTCGATCTTGCTTTTGAGATGCTATTTTTACTCATCCCATACTTCATTTTCATCTTTTACTCTTGCAATTATTATTTGGGTAATTACAAAAACTACGCTCGAGGTTTGGCGAATTACATAGAAACCCAACTAACTTTGAAAATTACAAAACCACCCTTGATCTTACATTCATCCTAAATTTTGCACCTGCTGTTAGTGGAGCTAACGGAAGTTGCTGACATCATCAAACAGTTTTACAGTTACATCCTTCAACTTCAAAATATTACGAATAACCCCAACTTTTCGTCTTGCATTTTATACATTAATATCTCCCTTAATTTTTCTAAATATTACAAATAAGTTAAATAACCAGATAAAGTGTGGGAGCTATTTGGTATTTTGAAAAGTTTGGGGTCTTATTGTAAAGACAGTAAATTCTATCAGGTTAGGTAACAGGTTGCCGAATAATAAAGGAAAAAAATCAAACCTCAAGGGTGATTCTTGTAATTTTCATAGTTAGCTAGATTGTTTTGCAAATACCCCAAACCCCAGGGGTAGTTTTTGATATTATTACTTTATTGCTTTTAGTCTTTCTTCCTTGATTACGTCTTGCACCTTAATATCTGTACTTGGGAACTGAATGTATGTCTTATCTGGAAACAGCTGGATGAAGTGGATATGGGAATGACATATGAAGAACTCTCGGTATACGGAAGGATGCGCAAAATATTCCGCTGCGGACCTGTATCCATGTTTAAGGTATGTGACTATTTTGTTCAATGGAGTTATCCACACCATAGAGCATGTATCTAAAGTATATGCTCAAAACAGAGAAATTCTAAGCAAAGTCTTACATATGCAATACAAGGCTGAAATGTTACTGCACAAAGTTTTTTTTTTTTCAAAAAACTTTCTGTGAAAGCAAGTTTCAAAAATTAGGATTCATGTGCATGCACAGCGACACTATATTGTGTCAGGAAGCCCAAACGTTAGGTAGGTCCCATAAAACTAAATTTTAATTAAAGGAAAATAAAAAATAGAGAACCCTAAAAAACTATACTAATTAAAAACTAATAAAAGAACCCTAAAAAAATGAAAACAAAAATTCCTAGAAACCCATAAAAACCCTAACAGAAAACTGGAAAAACCTAAGAAAAACTAAACTAAATAATAAAATAAATAAATAAATAACTAAAATTTGGGCTCTGCTTACAGAATGTACTCTGTTATGCGGGTGTACACAAGTTTTTGTCTTATACGTGTTCGGTGTTCCTTTTTTTTATGACAATGCTGCAACTGATAATTGCATTTTGTAATTCAGGTCATCGAACTGAATCTTTTTCCACATGACTGTCAAATCGGCTAAATTTGGTTGCAATTTATTCTGGATCATTTTATAATGTGTTTTTTTCCCTTTGTTTTTTGTGAAGAATCTTTGTTACAAATGGGGAACCAAGTTAACTCCAGCAGAGATCGCCGACAAAGTGAAACATTTCTTCATGTATTATTCTATCAATAGGCATAAGATGACTGTTCTAACGCCTTCCTATCACGCAGAGGTACTTTTCAATGAACAAAACAATATATTCCTGCATTTTTTTTTTCTTTTGTCCTTTTTTAATTTGTGCGTTTTACACACACACACACACATATATATACCATATATTGCTTAACCTGAACTGCCTTTTCAGAGTTACTCGCCGGAGGATAATAGGTTTGATCTACGCCAATTCCTGTACAATGCAAGGTGGCCTTATCAGTTTCGAAAGATTGATCAACTTGTGGACACGTTGAATGGTGATAGTGTGGCTATTACTATGAAATCTAGTGATGATGTCACGTCTGTTGGTGGCATGGGTGTAATAGCTGCCGGTTCAGGCAATCCAAAAGCTGGCGTTTAAGTTTTTCGCGTGAGCAAAAGATAAACTACTGATCAATCAATGATGCTCACGTGTCAACTCCAAAATTGGGGGGGGGGGGGGGGGGGGGTGCTGGCCTAAGACAAGGCACTCGTTTGTGCGTTTGTGCACAACATATTGAATATCGGTAGGTCCATATTAAAATGTTAGTACTTTTACAATAGATCGATTATTTTGGAAAGCATGGGGTTTCACGTTAAAAGTATGAATTTTTATTTTGAAAGTATGATCATTTTATACATGGGACAATCTCATAGCAATTTTCGCAATTGAATATTATTCGATCTTAATTATAGTAGTAAGACAGAAATTTGTGTCAAATCCGATGAAAGTATCTCCCGTCAAATGGTGCTACTTTTTATCATATTGTATGGGGGCCCCATTTTATTTATTTTTTACATTCTTAATTCTTATAAGTTTCTCCTTACTTTTTTTTATTTTTATTTTTTTCTTCTCATTTTCTTGCATTTGATTGCGAGCCGAGCTTTTACCGAACTTAAATATTAGAGGCTCGAGTTCGACTCAGTAAGATTAACGAGTCTTTACTCTAGCTCGTTGAACTTTGATGAGTCAAAAAGAATTCAATCTCGGACTTATTTTTTGAAGTGTGAGTGTCTAAAGTTGATTTGAAATTTACACTTTTTGTCATATAAATAATATGTATTATTTTTCGGTGTAAAAAATATTGTATGTATTATAAACTATGTATATGATTATAGGTATAATTCACGAGCTTCGTAACAAATTGGCTTGAGAGTCGGCTCACTATCTCAAACAAGCTCGAGGCTTTTGACATGTTGAATTGTAATCCATTTAAATCATCATTTAGGTTAGACTAAAATCAAGTAAAAACGCCAGCTCAATTATTTTTTCATTTCTAATAAGAGAATATTTGCTCATTACAATTGAAACTTTTAAATAATATTCGATCCCTATCTAATTTTATTTCATCTTATACCAATTAGAAACACCATTCAGTATTATATTTTTTAATCCAAAAATTGTTCAAACAAAAGGGACTTAAGTGGACCTTAATATTAGCTAAACTTAAATATTCTTCATTCCAATTTTCCCTTCTCAAACATTATTAATCTCTAGGGACCTCACTCAAATTGGTGGTCTAAATTGTTTGGACTCGCGTATGCTCTTAATACTAAACCTTTTTTGTACACTTTTTTCTTTATGGCCTTTTAGCTTTAGTGGAAATAAAAAAAGCCAAACTCTCCTTCTTCCGTGCAGCATTTATTCACGAAATCATGTGAACCTGTGATCCCAAATTCACCTGAAAACACACACGCTCAACTGTGTGAATATAGATAGATATACACATTTGTACATACCATACACAATGGCAATCGCGTCCCCTTCCGCTCCCAGCTTTTGCTGCACTACTCGTTCCGGGACCACTCACCGCCGCTTCGCACAATCCATTTCGAAACGGGCCGGGTCGAACCGCCACGTCTCGGGTCACGGCCCGACTCAACGCCTCTTCCGATGGGGAGTTGGTGTACGAGCTCAATTACAACAGCCACCGCCGCGGGAGGGCGCGTTCCCGGTGTACGTCACGCTTCCGTCGGACGCGGTGGGCCCGACGGCGCAGACGATGCGGCGGAAGCGGGCCATGGCGCAGTCGTTTCGGGCCCTGGCGGCGGCGGGGGTGGAGGGGCTGGTGATGGAGGTGTGGTGGGGACTGGTGGAGAGGGAATTTCCGAGAAGGTACAATTGGCAAGGGTATTTGGAGATTGTAGAGATGGCGAGGCGTTTCGGGCTGAAGGTTCGGGCCTCGATGGCCTTCCATCAGTGCGGGCTGGGCCCTAACGATCCATTCTGGTTGGTAACTCTCTCCAAATTCCGCTCTCTCTCTGGGTTTTCTGTTTTAATTTTAGATTGTTAATTGATGCATCCATATTTTAACAGATTTTAAATGGCTTTATATGATCCTCCGATTTGCTGCTAATATTGTTTGATTCTATGCATTAATGATATTGAGATGTATTATATTTGATTTATGGAATTCAAAGCTATGGTATTTGAAGTCCGTGGATTTTACAACTTGAAAGTATTTACAAATTCAGAGTAAAAATGGAGCTAGGGTTTAGATGCTTCTCAACTGTTCTAACCTGAATTTCATGTGTATTGAAGAATACGATACAGCATATATATACTAGTTTAATATATCAAAAGATAAATATAAAAATTATTTGTGATAATTATAGAGTTAATAAATATAAAAATAAAAAATTGAAAATATACTGTATTCTCAACTCGTGTCTTGTACCGATGTCCAATCACTATTTATTAACTATTATATTTTATAGTTAAATTTTTTATATTTTAATGTTCAATTAAATTTGTTAATAATTTTATTTACATACTTAGAAAAACTTAAAAGTTGTCACCCGTGTCTAATCTCTATTCATTAATTAGTTATTAATAAATAAATTTATATTTTAATGTTTAGATTAAGTTCATTAATAACTTTTAGTTATACACTTAGAAAAATTGAAAAGATATCATATTCTCAACCCGTGTCGGATTGTTATTATTTAATTTTATATTTTTTATGTTTAGATTGAAGTCGTTAACAATATTTAGTTACATACTTTGATTATTGAAAATAACCCGTAATTTACTTATATTTTATATTTGAAATTCTAAGAATAAAATTATTTTAACTTTGATTATATATACAACTTATTTAGATTATTTTCATAATTAAGTCTTTTTTTGTAATTAACATTTCTTATATGTAATTTGTCTTTTATTAAGATAATTAATTTATTATCTTATTAAGTAATTTATCTTATAATTAAGATAACTATTTTTTAAAAATTATATGACTTTTTATGTTTATATATTAGAAGAGTAAAAGGAAATATTGAATTAGGAAAAATATAATAAAAGGATAATATTAAATTAGGTAAATATAATAAAAGAAAAATATTAAATTAGGCAAAATATAATAAAAGAAAATATATGAAATTAGTTAGATATTAGAATTCCTATATTTTAGTAAGTCTCCAAACCTCCAAAATTCACCAAGTAAGCCTCTGAACCACTAGAAAATCACATGTCAGCCCGAAGCTTCCTAGGCAGACACGTAGAATAGGGATCTTTTCGTTTAGTATATAGGTGGGATGTGTGTGTGTGTGTTTGTGTGTGTTTTGAGTTGCTGTATATTTCGATTTTCTTTATTCTGAAGCTTACATGGATATGTTTGCTTCTTTCTGCTTCAGACTTCAATATTTTCATCTTGCTAGCCTTTTCGAATATCCTTTTGTAAATTATAACTAAATCTGAGTTTAACCCTTTCTTTGAGTAAGGATCCCTCTCCCGGTATGGGTGCTTGAAGAAATGGATAAAGATCCAAATGTATCATACGCAGATAGGTTTGGGAGGACTAATATGGAATACGTTTCTCTGGGATGCGATATTCTTCCTATTCTGCATGGACGATCACCAATTCAAGCTTATGCCGATCTTATGAGAAACTTCAGGGACACATTCAGATCATTTCTTGGTGGCGTGATTACTGTAAAACTGGCCAGGCCAGCGTGATGTTCTTATGCCGTCCTTTTTTATCTATTTATTTTTATTATTATTAGGGATAATAAAAAAAAACTAAAAAAAATTGAGGTTTGGGTCGATTACAAAAAAAAAAGATTTTAAAAAATTACAAAAAAACAAATTAACAAAAACACACACACACAGAGGTTTGATTGTGTATTACACCTTGCCCCTTTCTTGAGTTGACTATTAGAAATTTGTTGATAGTGACTTTTTTCTTGAAGATCCAGAATTACTCTTAGATAACTGTCCACATAACAGGGGTGAATTGTTTATTTAAATCAGTTGTGGGTGTTTTATGTATGATTCAGGGAACTTGAAGGGGTAGATGATATTTTTGTTTTAGCTGAGGGTGTTTAATTAATGTATGATTCAGTGAACTTCAGTGGGCTAAAATTTTATATTGTTTCTGTTTGTCTGTTGATATTATGTGAACAATTATCTATTTCTTGATTTTCAAAAAAAAATTATTGTCAACGCCAGAAAATCTCTAACGGTCAACTCACGATAGGGGCAAAGTGTAATACAAAACCGAACCTCAAGGGTTTGTTTGTAATTTTCTAATATCTTTATAAAAAATAAATAAATTTGACCAAACTGGTTTTTGTTTGTTTGTTTTTCCAACTATCCCTCTTTCTTTTGTTGTGTGTGTGTGTGCCTCCACTATAAGAAGTATTACACGTTTTATTTATTTTATTTTATTTGTTTATTTCTAGGGGATTCAAGTCGGACTAGGTCCAGGTGGTGAGCTAAGATATCCTTCCTCCCCAACTCAGAAACTAACTTGGGCTCGGCGATCTCGTGAACTCAGTGAATTCCAATGTTACGACAAGGTAATACAATATCCATATAGTTTGTTACTTAAACACATTATTTCCATCATCTTAAACGATATTTTCAATATAAATTTTCAGTATATGCTCGCCTCTCTATATGCCAGCACCCGCGAGCTTAGTTTAGTGCAAAATCCCGATAGCACCGATTTTTTCCTCCGATGGTACTCAAAAACGCTGCTTCTGCACGGCGAACGGATTTGCCGAGAAGCGGAGACGATTTTCCGAGGCAATAAAGTCAACATGTCCGGAAAAGTTGCCGGGGCCCACTGGCACTACGACACCGCAATCAAAGATGGGTTCGTACCGATCGTTCGCATGTTCGGTAGGTACGGTTTCACAGTGTGCTGCACGTGCTTCGAGATGCGGGACGACGAGATGAATCGGGCCGGTCGGCCCGAAAGCCTCCTCAAGCAGCTCGTGCTTGCTGCGAGGATCTGCGACGTCCCGTTGGAAGGCGAGAATTCTTCGACGGATTTGGACGACGAGTCGTTCGGGCAAATTTTGAAGATGTCCAAGTTGTACTCGGACGGGCTCGAGACGCCGTCGTTTTCTTTTAATTTTGTGAGGATGGACAAGAATTTGTTCGAGCCGCGAAATTGGGTTAGTTTTACGCGTTTCGTGAGACGGGTTTCAGAGATGAATGTGTTTCGGGCGGGCTTAGATTTTGAAGGAGGCAACGGTAGTAGTTCGCCGCCGGTTGCTGCTTTTGCTGGAGCTGTTCTTGCATATTAGGAAGAAAAGCTTCACTAGTTATGATTTATTAGTATTTTGTTTATGGATTGCTCATAGGTCATAGTATTTATTTTGTGGTGAGGTAAATGATTATTAGGCTTCACATGTATGAACATGAAAAATAAAAGATACAAACTGAATACGAGCTCATGCCAGTATCTATTGGATTAAGGAGAGCTTTTTATCCTTCCAAGTTCCAATACACCAAGTTCAGTGAAATACGTTTGGTTTAAATTGTTTTATTGAATTTGAAACTATTTTTTAGTTTGATTTAAAGAGTTTACTAAAATCGAGATTTTTATCCCTCAAAATTTCACCACCCTCGTGTCAGGAATTAACAATACCATGATACTATCTATATTCCTTCTTCTGTGCAAGAAAAATGGTAAACAGTTACGAAAAAATGGGTCGCCGAACTGAGAAATACGTTTCTAAACAAAGTAGAAAATTTTATTTTTGGTTCACTATATTGGCCACATTTCTGAAAAGGTACGTGATATTGGTCATCATCAAACAACGTTTGATATTTCTGAAAAGGTACGTGATATTGGTCATCATCAAACAACGTTTGATAAGTTGTGATGTTGATCATCATCAAACAACGTTTGATAAGTTGGCCAATTTATCAAAAAAGGTCCAAAAAAAGCCCGATCGAACTTTTTTGCTGATGTGGCGTGATCCAATATTTTTTTTATTATTTTTCTTTAATTCTAAATATTAAATTAAAAATAAAAAAATTGTGAAAATTCTCATTTTGACCACTTTTCAGAAAAGGTATATTAAATTGGCCATCATCAAATCATATCTACTAAATTAACCAATTTAACAAAAAAGGTCCAAAAAACCTTGATCGGTTTTTTTTTCCTAACGTGGTATTATTCTATATTTTAAAATCAATTTTTCTATAATTATAAAAATTAAATTAATGACAAAAATGTGTTTTGCTCTCCCTTTTCTTTTTCTGTTTTTATTTTCTCTTTCCGTTAATTTAATTAATAAAATTTAATCAATAAGAATTAATATAAATTATTTATAAATATAAAAATATAATATAAATATTAAAAAATATATAATAAATGTAGAAATTTCAAAATTCATTTATAAGAGATTTTCTCTTATATATTTTTATATATATTTTATTATTTTTTAAGATTCATTTTATATTCTTATATTTATCTTCGAGTTTATTAATTTTTATTAATTAAAATTTTAATAATATAAAAATTATATAAATTATTATATTAATTTTATTTATCACTATTTTTTATTTTTTATTAATTAAAATTTTATTAATTTGACTAAAAGAAAAGAAACTTAAGGCAAAACAGTTTTGTCATCAATTTAATATTTAAATAAAAAAAAATAATAAATAATATAGAATCATGTCAAAACTTTTTTGGACCTTTTTTGATGAATTGATTAACTTAGCAGATATGATTTGATGATGACTAATTTAACGTACTTTTTCTGAAATGTGGCCAATATAATGGGTAAAAATGAAAATTTTCTCAATTTTTTATTTTCAATTTAATATTTAAAATAAAAAAAATGATAAGAAAGTATTGAATCACGCCATGTCAGCAAAAAAGCCCGATTGGACTTTTTTTGGACTTTTTTTGATGAAGTAGCCAACTTAGCTGACGTTGTTTGATGATGACCAACATCACGTACCTTTTCTGAAATGTGGTCACCATAATGAACCAAAAAATGAATTTTTTTCGAAAAAAATCCATGGCTAGCTCTGTTTAAATAATTAAACAAAATATATATATATATATAGAACATTCTCCAGTATCATGTTAAAGCTAAAATGATTTGTAGGGAAATTATTTCTTGTATATTATGAGTCATACAACTCCGGCATATATAGCGGGAGAAAGAGATCAAGAATACAATATGTGCCAAATATATATGATCTAGGGCGAAAATCCCCAACAATTTTTCTTTTGAGTTTATCGTCAAATATTTATTAAATATTAACTTGAAAATAATAAAAAATAAATATTTATTTGAAATGAAATCAATGCAAATATTATAATCAAACTGAATGATAAAACGTAGATAAAGAAAATACAACCAAATTAAGCATAGTATTTTATTTTCATAGACTTTATTATCTCATTTATTATATGACCACTTTTAATTTCTGCAAAATGTAAGGCACGTAACTTCAAGGGTTATTTTTGTAATTTTCAAAGTTATTATTTTTAAAAAAAAATTTGATCAAACACTCGAGAGTATTTTTTTTGTATTAATTCCTTAGTGTAAAAGGAAAAGCATAAGGAGAAGACATAAAAGAGAGACGAAAGAGACGATAGAATTAAGGTTCTCTTATTCATCAAAGACTTATATAGGGTGTCAATTACATATTTTCATAATACATAAAGATAACAAATACCTAAATTGTCATACATCAGTTACTTATTGACGAAGGCACACTAATTGTGTTTTTCTTTCAACACTTAGTTATATTTATTTATTTTATATATTTCTGATTAAGATAAGCAAGGATTTGACTATCAAAAAAAGAAGGAAAAAAAAAAAGATAGGAGACGCTCTCGAATAAGGTGGGATTGATGAATAACAAATACTTATGTAAGACCGATTTTATACTAAAAGAATATTTTTAACCCATCAAATATAGTCCGACTCTTTTACCAACCCCTACCAAATAATATTTTACAATAGAAAAGCAAATTAGACTCTCATTCTCTTGCTCTTTGTCCCCATTTCGCCCTGTCTGTCTTTCACACGCAACACAAATAGCCAAAGTGGATCTCTCGTCACTTCCCCGTCGGTCATCGTTTTCTAGCGGGGTCTCTATCCTCCAGTGAGAGAATTCAACAAGTTTTATATCAACCGAAATATCTTATTACTCTCATTCTAGATTTGAAATGAATTTATGATTTCATGTTACGATCATCATAGATCTAGGGTCAAGATTATGAATCCATCACTTTTGACCACAAATCTACAACATTTCATGAGACAAACCTCAAATCAACCACAATCTCCCCACTTCTATTGTTGAACTCTACAAAACTATCAGTATGCGTTTTATTTTTCTTCCCTTGTTGAACTTGGCAGTTGTAGTATAAGGTAGTTGTGCATATGGTCCAGATTGGACTAAATCAGAATTTACAGTCCCGGTCCGGATCGATGAACAGAAGATTTTGGAAAGCTTGGACCGTAGATCGGAACGAGGTTGTTATGGGCCGATCCAATTAAAGTCCGGTCAAAATCGATTTGGACCGTTTTTTTTTTATTTTGGATCAGGCCGAGGCTCTGATACCACCTGTCACGGGGCGCTTGTAGTGTATGAGCTAAAGAGCGCACCGTGCGGCTAGTAGTCGATTACGCTGACTACGTCCGCCTTAACTTGCTTGAAAGCTTGGGCTGTGCGACGCACTCACGCCAGGGGCGCTTTATTGGCACTGCAAAGTTTGGAAGAACGATTCGGATTTTATTAATCACGGAAGCGAATTACAATATGCCAGCAAATTACAATAGCATTGTTGTAGAGGGGGAATAGGGTCTGCGAACAATTGTTAAGAAGAAGAAGCTTTGCTCTGGAGCGTCCCCCTCTCCAACAACGCTATTGTAATTTGCTGGCATATAGTAATTCGCTTCCGTGATTAATAAAATTCGAATCGTCCTTCCAAACTTTGCTGTGCCACTAAAGCGCCCCTGGCATGAGTGCGTCGCACAGCCCAAGCTTTCAAGCAAGTTAAGGCGGACGTAGTCAGCGTAATCGACTACTAGCCACACGGTGCGCTCTTTAGCACATACACGACAAGCGCCCCGTAACAGGATTTAACAAACTAATTTTATGTAATGTGATTTCAAAATTATGAGAGGTATCAGTTTCAAACATAATGTAATAGTAAATAGCAGCAAACATATTTTTTGTATAATTATTAGTAATTTATAATATAGTTATAAACAACAGTACACATAATATATATATATATATATATATATATATAACATATACAAACACACTAAACACTAAACTAATACCATAAGTTTATATTGTAATATGAAATACTTTTTAATTATATAACTAATTATATTGAAGTATAAAATAACTAATTACACTACAATTTAATATTAAAACACTTATTGCATATTTAAATAACTAACTAAATAGTATACATATAAAAAACTAATTCTCTTAGTTTATATGGGCATCATAAACTAATAATATTTCTTTCTTAGAAAAGATAAATAAAAAAAGGAAAAACCCGACCCATTCCGGCCCAAACTGAAAAATTATGGTTGGACCGGACCAAATCGAAACTCGAAATGTGGGATATTTAAGGACAGTGAACCACACCGTAAAGTCACCGGTTCGATCTAGTTTCCCAGTCCGGGCCAGATTTGCACACCCCTAATTATAGGTGGTATATGTATTCTGTAAAAATTATTTTTAATAGAATTTGATCATGTGGGCTCTGCCGAATGTAATATATTGTGGGTTATTTGCAATGAATGTGTTTTAAATGTAATATAAGATTTATATTGATTTAAAAAGGGATCTAGAACTGAAGAGCTTCGTAAATGAGAATAATGATATTGTGTGTTCATTGGTTTTACATGAGTCCTACTTGCATATATAATCTTCTGCTATATTTGGTACTTTCATTTTTGTAAGGTTGATGATGACTTTGTTTTAATATTTTCAACTTGTACATTGGAGTAATCAAACAATCTTTTGGCTTTACAATTTGAGCAATTGGTATTACTCAAATAACAGATCACAACAGCACTTTGGAAATCTCATACACATGGGCCTCGTTTGGGAATGTAGATCTGATTAGGTTAGATAATCATTAACATGAGATAAAGTTACTATTCAGATTGTTTGTCGGAGGGGGTTGGCCAAGAATGAATATCATGGATTTATAAGATTAAAATCGCGGGCCCAACAGATTTGGGCAAATTCAAAACATTAATGGCAAACATAAGATTGGTGGAGATTAGTGGAGATTGAAATGCCTTATCTTGCTATTTCGACAATGCCAAACGAGCCCATGCAGTTTATTAATTTACCCCTTCTGGTTATCATGTGTTTTCTCAATGTCGTTGTCCAGTAAAATTAATACTCCCTCTGTCCAACAAATATAGTTTACTATTCCATTTTCGTCCGTCCCATAAAGATAGTCCAGTTACCATATTTAACATATCATTAATTTTTTATTTCCACATATACCCTTAATTAATATTCTTGAAATACTAGTTTTCTACCTTGTAAATTGAAAATTGATGATTACAATGCAAAATCTTACTAATCCAATAACAAATATATTAATTCTAACACTGATTTCTATGAGTAATAATTGACATTAATAAATTCAAGAAGGGTATAATTGGAAAACACTAACTAAATTAATGACTTGACTATATAAACTACCAATTTCTTAATTTGTGTGAAACCAACCGTAAGACCATCAAAATGGGACGGAGGGAGTAATATATTTGGTTAAACATGTTTTAGTGTCTTAAAACCGGTTCCAGTATCATAAATTATAGTAAAAGTATCATAAAAAATTATTTCAATTTCAAGTTACAATATACGTTTTTCACAGGTTAAAGTATCATAACATCAACTTAAAATAATATACAATTATTTTCATCGATTTAAAGTAACTTTATATCCATGTCGAATGTTAAAACTTTTTTGATGTTATGTTTTATGGCTAATTCAAGTTTATTGCTGGATTTTCGGGTGATTTACCGCCTGGGATTATATTTTTCATGGGTCTAATATGATACTTTGTCATCGGAGTTCGAGTTCTTAATTGTTTGGAGTCGAATAAGAATAGATTATAGGTAATGCTTTCTAGTAGTTGTAAACTTGTTCTTAGTGAATTCTTACTTTAGTTTTTGAAAATTTTGGAAGCCACAAATACTAAAATAAATATATCAGAGTCTAAATGTTAGTTAAGATGTTGGAACATGAGTACTAACATTTCGAGTATTAAGTAGCGGAAAGTCATGAGTACAAATATATAATTTGCCTATGAGTAAAAACTCATCGGTCGTGGACTTAGTTCAGAAAGTTATTACTTGAAAAATGTTATGACATTTTTACAAATGATTTTAAAATAACATACCATCTAGTAATATATGAAAAACTCCTGATTGAGCAGATCGTTTGAATCGGAGTAGAGTCTTCTATAAAACCTTCAAGTTGATCAAACACAAGTTTGAAAAACACAAGCAACATGAACGACTACTTCTCATACTTCTCTATAATGACACTTTATTTTTTCTCTTCCAACCGTGAATAACAAGGTCCATCATCTACGATACTTATATACAAATGTGTATCCTCATCTCTTTATAAGATTTATAAAATATCAAAATACATTTAATAAATATCTTGATATATTATGAAATAAGATAATTATGAAAATACACTTTCCTACTTTACAAGGAATCTTACTCTAACTAAATTATTTAGGCGACAAGATAAATCTAATTACTAAAATATCTCAAACACAACGTCTAGAAAGGCAAACACTAAAAGATTTTGTTAAAATAAAAATAAAGAAATTGCCAGGAATAAAATCTCTATCAATATCTTCCTTTTGAATTCATGGAAAAAAATAACCAAATAACTCCCCACGAGCTAAAACAAATAGGCTCCGCCTGAATATAAGATCATGTCAGAAATGTTATTAAAATCACTAGTGAAAAGTAACAATGATAACAAAGTAACTAAACTAACATAACAAATATCCAACAAGTAAAAACCAACAGGTGTTTAGCAAAACTTAAAATACTAAATATTTATGGAAACAAAATCCCAATAATATCAACTATTTATGCTACTAAGTCTGGCATCACGAGTCCTATGCTGCTAAGACCGTCTTCGAGTGGTTGTGAGTCCACCATCACTACCTCCATCTTCCCTTTCCTTCCCCTTGTGACTCACAAAAACAGTATCATCAGTTGACTCAACATCAACAACATTGACACCAGTCAAATCACCATCACTAACATCTTCTCCCCTTTTTGACAAGAATACAAAATGAGGGCCGTCTTTTAGAAGTCCCGCAAAGAAAAAAACCCATTGAGATGCGCCCGAGTACTCGTAATCTACTGCTCAATTAAGGCAAGATAAGTCTACAGAACTATACAGGAAATAAGAATGGAGGGAGCATTAGGCACATAGACAAATGATCGAATCTTGTTGGTAGTGATACCCAAACTTGGAGCAGTATTATCCAGAGAAGCAGGACCAACAAGCTCATCATCAGTAAATACCAAGGGTAGATCAACAACTTGATTCACGCCCTCAAGATGCTTGTGACTGAGCCCAAAGAAATCGGGCTCCCCACTTAAGTGCTCTTACTCAAATAAAGTGAGACCTTGATCAGCTAGAAGAGAATGAGACAAACTTGGTAGCGAAAGAGGAAACATACTTTGTGACACACTCAAATACTGTGTGGCCAAAACTGAAATACATCCTAGTCCCAATCTGATACAATGCATGAGTCTGGGATCTGGTGCAGTCATGGTGTTGGTGGTTGGTACCCAATTGTAAACACCCAACTCGTGAAGTATACAGTATAATGAGGTGAGGTGGGAGCTGTGAAAACATTTGTGCCACCTTTGCACTTTGTTACCAGAAATATACCAGGAAACCCCATCAAAATCATCAACCATGACACACTCCTCATAATCCTTAGTGCAAAATAATTGATTGATAGCAGAGGGGGTAAAAATAAACACTTTTTTGTGAATAAAGGCTTGAACGAAATTACAGACTGCCGATCTTGAATAGATGGAGGCAAGTTGGCATAGAATTCAAGAAAAACATTCCTCAAATATGGCATGACAGTCATCACGATTGAAGTCAAGCCCTTACGCTTAAGAAACTTATTCAAATTCTTCTCAAACAGAACACAATCCACTCTTCTTTCATTAGTGAACACATAATGCTGAAAGGCAATAAAATGCTCCCCAACATCAGAAGAGTAAAACTGAGGAGAAAATGCAGAACTTATATCAATATCTGGATCGCATGATCCAACAAAAACAACTGGGGAAACACCATCCATAACCTCCTTATTATCTAGCTCAATGTCCTCATCCCCACCCGCACTCTTTGGTTAGATGCCTCATAACATGATATAAACTCTGCTGCCATAGTAGAGGAGACTATAATATATTTTTTAGCACTCCTCCAAGATATAACACCCTCAGTCAGCATGAACACATAGCCTGACATAGATTTCATACTATCTTGGCATCCAGCATGATCGAAGTCAGAATATTCAATGATCTCAATCCGATCTGACCTCTGATATGTGATCATGTAATCTTTTGTTCTTTCCAAGTACTTCAAGACCCGTTTGGATGCCTTCCAATGGCCTAGTCCTGGATTGCTCAAATATCTGCCCAGTATCTCAACAATGAACACAATATTCAGGTGCGTACATACTTGAACATACATCAGACTCCCTACTGCTGAAGCATAAGGAATCTTCTGCATTTTTTTCCTCCAATTTATTCATTAGGCACTGTTGGAGACTAAGTTTTTCTCCCTTAGTTACATGGTTATCTCCTGGTTTATAATCCTACATGCCATGCCTTTTAAGAACCTTTTCAATATAGCTCTTTTGTGATAATCCCAAAGTACACTAAGGACGATCTCGGTGTATTTCTATCCCTAACACAAAAGAGGCGTCACCAAGATCTTTCATCTCAAGATAACTAGAAATCTCTTGGTGTCGTGAAGTAAGCCTATATCGTTGCTTCCAAGCAAAATGTCATCGATATTCAAAGCTAGAAATATGTATTTGCTCCCTTAGAACTTATGGTATACACAATCATTGATAAAATTCATCTAACATGAAATACCATTGTCTAGATGCCTGCTTAAGCCCATAGATAGACTTCTTAAGTTTACAAACCATATTCTTTGAGTCTTCCAAAAGAAAGTTTCCAGGTTGCACCATATAAATCGTCTCATCAATGTCGCCATTAAAGAATGTTGTCTTTACATCTATCTGATGCAGCTCAAGATCACAATGCGCTAATAATACTATTATAATCCTGAAAGAGTCTTTCAAAGAAATTGGAGAGAAAGTCTTTTTATCATCAATGCCTTTTTTCTGTATAAATCCCTTTGCAAAACAAGACGTGTTTTATATATTTCCACATTAACTCTTGAATCCCTCTTGTTCTTACACATCCATTTGCAGCCAATGGGCTTCGCACCTTCTTGCAACGGGATAAGTTCCCACACGTTATTGTTCCTCATGAGCATCTATCGACTTTTGAGAATTTGAGATTTCAATGGCTTGATGGAAGCTGATATGATCGTCTTCCATCACTCCAATGTCTGTCTCATTTTCTTGGAGAAATGTAATATAATCATCTGAAATTGCACTTCTTATTTCCTTAGTGGATCTTCTTCATGGCATAAGTTCTTGAGGTTGTAGAGTTTGTTAATTTAGAATAATTTGTGAAATGGGAGGTTCTCCGTTGTGGAATGGGAGGTTCTCCGATATTAACTTGATTTGTGTCTTGAATAGAGTAAGGAATGAAATCTTGATAAATGCCAACAATACCCATAGAAATATCAACATATTCCTCTTCAAAGACAGAGTCATCAACTCTATCTCCCCCTGAAAACTTAGCATCCTCAAAGAACCGTGCATTTTCTGTCTCAAAAATTTGTGGAATCATAAAACTTGTACTCTACGGGTCTTCCAGAATATCCAACAAAATGACAACTAATTGTCCTCGTATCTAGTTTCTTTTTATTAGGCTTATAAGGCATAGCCTTAGCTAGACACCACCAAACATCCAAATACTTTAGACTAGGCTTTTTACCCATCCAAAGTTCATAAGGGATTTTACCAGTTTGCTTTAGTTGGAACTTTGTTAAGGATATATGTTGCAGTCTTAAGTGCTTCTCCCCACAGTGATTCTGGTAAGGTAGAATGACTAATCATACAACTTACCATATCCTTAAGTGTTCTCTTTCATCTTTCAGCAACACCACTCATAGTGGGCGAACCCGGCATGGTATACTGTGGGAAGATACCGCATTCATCTAGGAATTTAGCAAATGGTCCTGGTCATTGTTCACCTGATCTGTCATATCTGCCGTAGTACTCACCACCACAATCAAATCTAACACTTTTAATTCCTTTTTTGAGTTTATTCTCAACTTCAGCCTTCAAGGGTTTGAACACGTCCAATGACTGTGACTTTTCATAAATGAGATATATGTAGTCTTATCTAGAAAATCATTTATGAATCGTCTAAATGATATTTTTTTTCTCGCGAATCTAAATGTATGTACGTTCTTAAATAAAATTATAGCTTATGTGTCCCAAGTGAGTATTAAACTCATCTTCTAATTATCTTGATAATTATATTTTCAATGTTTAAAGTTAAAATCAAGAGAAATTGACAATTTGAAGTAGTGATGAGAAATCAACTACAAATCTTTATATGAATTATGAAACATGATAATATTGTGCGCTATTAAACTTTTTAAAATAATATCATAATCTTAAATATTCCAATAAATATTTTTTAAACATAATAACCAGTTCTCAACAAATAAAATAATAAAAAATTCTCATGCAGAAAAAATAGTTGTTATATACTACAAGTTAGAAGTTCTAAGAATCCAAACATCCCCGATTCTTGCAGGGAGATAATTGAAATAACATATTGTCGATATGCGCATAAAACTAGAAATAACAAGATTGAATTATTACTATCAAAATTTTTTGAACATAATCTCTCAATCGTATCAAGGAATTACGAATATTGTCATGAAAGGTGATACTAAAGGAAATGAAGTGTGCAAGAGGATTGTTCTCCCATATCATTTAGGGGGGCCAGGAGACATGTGGCGTTGTCATCTTGAGGTACTAACATTGGTACAAAGATTTAGAAAATTAAATTTATTTATTACAATGACTTTAAATCCAAAATAAAAAGAGATACAAGAGAAACCATGTAATGGGCACCAAGCTCAAGATCGGTAGGATTTGACCTCAAGAGTATTTGAGCAAAATTACAAGACTAGGGATGGCAATAAATTCGTTTAAAATGGGGACCCGCTCATCCCCGCCCCGGTGGGGATGAGGGTTACCCGTATATTATTTCTTAAATATAAATATAAATATATATATATATATATATACTATAATGATATTATAAGTCCTGTTAACCAACCGACTTAACCTTATCCCTACCCACCACTTCAGTCCACTCACACCACCTTCAAACAATCAAAAACCACACGAACCGAAGAGGCTTACCTGCTCAATTCTCGAATTAGGGCTTAGATCTCAATTCTAAAATTAAGGCGTACCCGCTCTTGATTTGCGCCGACACACTCTTCGCAGGCCGCTCTGGACAATTGAACCGTCGTCGGGGCTTATCACTTCATTTGTAAAGGTATTATTTCAACACCGATAAAACTCTTTGTTCCGAATCAATTTTTTTTAACTTAATGATCTGATCTTGATTAATGATTAGGGTCATTTGTTCATCTTATTTTCTTGAAAATACTCTGTGATTATAAATCTATCTTCTCCCTTCTTCATATCGAAGGATTTGTGTTTTTTTTTGCTCTCTCTACCTTCTCGTTTTTTTTTAATTACAAAAACTGTTGCTTTCTCTTTTAATAAACCAAATATCTAGGTCACCAGGTTTCATATTCATTTTGTTTGGATTCGATATTCAACTTAAAGCTTAAGCACTATTTTGATTTACTTATTTAATTAATTTGGTTTGTATGAATATATGTTTATTCTTTATATTAAAAAAAACTGTTCGAATAGATCCGTCAATACGCTATGGGGAAAGAAAATCAGTTTCTGATTTGATTTGATATGATCTTATTTGGCCACAGGGAGCCAGAATTTAATATGCACTCTACTACTATACTTGATTATAAAGAATTTAATGATTTGTTAATATATATATATATACTCCCTCTGTTTCACAATATAAGTCGTTTTAGAAAAAAACACACTTACTCCCTCTGTTTCACAATATAAGTCGTTTTGGAAAAAAAAATACACTTATTAAGAAACCTAGATAAATGAGTAAATAATTAATTTTTTGTTATCGTAAACTACCCACCTTCCTTTTATCTTACTCTCTTTCCTCAAATATCTCATTTCCCAATTCACTTTTTACCTTTTTCTTTCTCTCTCTCTTCCAATATCTCACTTTCAAATTCACTTTTTACCTTTTTCCTTCTCTCTCTTCTCCTAAATTTGTGTGAAAAAAGCAAAACGACTTATATTGTGAAACAAGAATTTTACTCTAAAACGACTTATATTTTGAAACAGAGGGAGTATTAAGAATCTAGATAAATGACTAAATAATTAATTTTTTGTTATCGTAAACTACCCACCTTCCTTTGATCTTACTCCCTCTCCTCAAATATCTCAATTCCCAATTCACTTTTTACCTTTTTCTTTCCCTCTCTCCTCCAATATCTCAATTTCCAATTCACTTTTTACCTTTTTCCTTCTCTCTCTTCTCCTAAATTTGTGTGAAAAAAGGCAAAATGACTTATATTGTGAAACCAAGAATTTTACTTCTAAAACGACTTATATTTTGAAACAGAGGGAGTATATATTAAAAATTCTTAATTTAAATGGAGTAGTCCCATAACTCATGAATTAAAACATATTATTTTTCATTAATCATCATTTTGGGAAATCGGTGTACAATATTGGATAATATCTAACTATATTCTTACAATTAATATTGATTGGATTGTTTTTCAGTTTGTTTGCTGATATGTTGCTGTTGCTAATTTGTTGTTGCTGTTGCTGTAATGCTGAGTTGTTGCTGAAAATAGTGCCCTTTGATGTTTTTTTTCTAACTTTTCTTGTAATTTTTTTTTTTTGTGTTGCTAATTTGATGATGTTGCTGTTGCTGAGAAGAGTGTCCATGGATGTATTTAAATTTCTCTATTTTAGACAATTTTTAGATATTACAGACTAGTGTTTGTAGACCTAAAAAGTAAAAAACTCATGCCCCAGGATTTTTTTTTTGAATTAATAATATTTGATATGTGGACGGGTACAGGGGGTACGGACCAAATATTATGGGCGGGGGCGGATTTTGGTAACATACCCGCGGGGGCGGGACGGGTATACCTGCCTAATTTTAATCGGGTGCGGGGCGAGGACGGGGTAAAATCTTCAATCGGGTGCGGGGTGAGGACGGGGGTAAAATCTTCAAGCGGGTGCGGGAGTGGAGGTAGGAGTACCCGCCCCGCCCCCGCCCACCCCCATTGCCATCCCTGTACAAGACTAGAAGCTAGATAGATCTTTTAAGAAGAATATATTTGGAGATGCATGTTCACATAATTGGGTTTCATAAAAGGGGATTGTCACATGCTCATATGTAATTTTGAAATCTAAGTATAAATTTTTGACTTCATATTGCTTTGATCTATATATTTTTGTTGAGCTTTCTGGCCAGAAAAATATCTAGAGCTTTTTTACTTAGTTTTAAGATATATGATGCATGGACCACGTGGACGTGGAGATAATAAAAAAAAATGTATGATTGATGGGAAATGTAAATATCAATATCCACATTCATAATGTGATAGCACAATAAAAAGAAAAGATGAATATACCGTCTACAAAAGAAGGGAAAATGGCAGTTTAGACACATAATCTACAACTAAACAATCAAAGTGATTGGTGCCTTACATTCCATGTGTTATTTATATTAGGTAAGAAAGAGTAGAATAGAGAAAAAATAATAATGAAATAAACTTCAAGGTACATGGTTCGAACACTGGTGAATAACTTTTCAAAAGGCGAATGATGTTAAATAATAAAATTTTAGTGAAAGCCATCGTTATAATCGAGAAACCATCATATTAAATTATTAAGAACTATAAGTTAGTTTACGGAAGCATACCTGAATCCTTAAGCGATTGAATTTGGGGTTTGACCTTCTAGGGTAATATGGAATAGTTGATAATGATACGTATGACCTAGGGACCATAACCCTTATATATTTGAGTCATCTAGGGTTTACCTATTTTAGTCCATCATTAAAATAGATAGCCCATTGAGTATCTACACATTAAAGGCCCACATCCTATTAAATACATTAAAGCCCAATACCGTAAACTTTATTTGATCACTAGTAATTAGGCTTCCTTATTTGACAGTTCACAATATATAATTATTTCACATATAATCTCAATATTGGATTAAAGATCCAACAAATGATACTACTTGAGTTACATGCTTGTGGTCTTACATTCCATACCTTTTATCATGATAATTGCCACATAAATATTGAAATATATTTTTAAGTAACAACGTTGAAGTATCAATATAAATATATTTATAAAATACATGATGGGCTTGAAATCCATATCACCCATAGTAATGATTAAAATTTGTCTGATAAAATTAAACCATTTCAAAATACCACATGGATGATTTTTCTAATTTGACAAGAATGATATATGTCCAACAATTATTGTCACTTCACCTTCTTAATCAATAATGTATGACTTGTTTGATGAATCAAGAATTTAAACATATTTTGAGTTGTGAGCATATCTGCAAAACAATGCTTACAAAATATTTTCGATGTGCTCTAGAAGTGAAGAACTAAGAAAATATCTCAATTATGAGTTTTGATAGCATTATGTGTGCGGAAAATAAGATTAATGTTAGGAAGAAAAACAGATGTGATTGGGTGTAAAAATATTGCAAGTCCCAAAATGAGATGTTACTCTTGAATCATGTCAGGGGCAAAGATCATTTGAAAATTGGCTAATAGTAAATGATATACAATATTCATGTTTCAAATAAGCATCACACGAAATGGGTTTTCTAATTTATGAATGTTTAAACGAAGCTATCACTTAGCACTTAGCACTTATCAAATATCAAATGAATCATATATACTATTTTCAATGATATTGGTATATTGTGAGCCAATGAACGTGAGGATTTTAACCACCTCAACTGAAATGCGTATTGCCAAGACTTTAATAAGTTTGAACTACTTCTAGTAGAGTTTGGACAAAACTATCATTTTATACGATCTTCCAGATATTCTCACTGATGTGTAAAACAGAGCCAATAATTTCCATGGAGTATTAAGAAGGGGAAAATTTTATTTTTGGTACACTATGTTGGCACATTTCAGAAAAGGTACGCGATTTTGGTCATCATCAAACAACGTCTATTAAGTTTGCCAATTCATCAAAAAAGGTACAAAAAAGCCCAATCGGGCTTTTTTTGCTGACGTGGCGTGATTCAATACTTTCTTATCATTTTTCTTTAATTTTAAATATTAAATTGAAAAAAAAATTGAGAAAATTTTCATTTTTTGTACAATATGTTGGACACATTCCAGAAAAGGTACGTTAACTGTACATCATCAAATCATATCTACGAAGTTAACCAATTCATCAAAAAAGGTCCAAAAAAGCTTTGATCGGATTTTTTTTCTTTCTAAAGTGGTATAATTCTATATTTTCTTATCAACTTTCTATAATTATACAAAATAAATTAAAGAAAAAAATGTGTTTTGGTCTCCCTTTTCTTTTTATGTTTTTCTTTTCTCTTTCCGTTAATCTAATTAATAAAATTATAATCAATAAGAATTAATATAAATCATTTATAAATATAAAAAAATAATACAAATATTAAAAAATATATAATGAATATAGAGAGTTCAAAATTCATTTATAATAGATTTTATCATATATATTTTTATATATATTTTATTATTTTTTAAGATTCATTTTATATTCTTATATTTATCTCCGAGTTTATTAATTCTGAATTAACTATAATTCTAATAATATAAAAATTATATAAATTATGATATTAACTTTATGATTTCTGAAGATTTATTTCATGTTTATATATTTATCACTGATTTTCTTTTATTTCTTATTAATTAAGATTTTATTTATTTGATTAAAAGAAAAGAAAATGAAGGCAAAACAGGTTTTTGATTACAACTTAATATTTAAATAAAATAAAATTAATAAAATAATATATAATTATGCCACGTCAGGAAAAAATTTCGATCAAAACTTTTTTGAACCTTTTTTGATGTATTGGTTAACTTAGCAAATATGATTTGATGATGGCCAATTTAACGTACCTTTTCTGAAATGTGGCCAACATAGTGTACCAAAATAAAAAAAATTTCAGATATTTTTGTCAATTTAATATTTAAAATTAAAGAAAAATGATAGGAAAGTATTGAATCATGCCACGTCAGCAAAAAAGCCTGATCGAGCTTTTTTTGTACCTTTTTTGATGAATTGGCCAACTTAATAGACGTTGTTTGATGATGGCCAACATCGCGTACTTTTTCTGAAATATGACTAATATAGTGTACCAAAAATGAAATTTTCCCTATTAAGAAGAGTTGTCAAAAAAAGTACATTCGAAAAAATATGAAGCAGAGGTGTTATGAATGAATATGAATATAGAACAGTAAATAAAATACGTAAAGAAGACACAAATTTATAGTATTGATAGAATATAATAAATTGTTGTTAAGGCCCAAAACTACATATCGTTTGCCTTTATTGACCCCCGACTCGCTGATCGGACAATGAAATCTTCGTACAACACGTTGAAACGAGAAATTTAAAATATATCAACGAGGGGAAATGTTGAATCCTGCATCACACAAAGATTACTTTATGGTCTTAAATTGCGTGAAAATAGCGACGATGAAACAAATATTTATTAATAGGACGAGTCGAAAGGGAAAAAATATTTTATTGTGCATTTTAAGCTCATTTTAAATTCAAACCGATAGCTGTTGACCTCAATATCTCCGGTTACTGTTGGGGTAATGCAAACATCATATTAATTCTCGAATTAAAATATCAATTGATGTTCCTCAAAATATATTCCTCAACTTTTTTATTTAATCTTTGATGTGGCTCAAAATCATTCATATCTTAATGATGAATTCCTAATAAGTCTTTCGCATTTACAAAATATATTTCTCAACTTTTCAAAATTTTATCATTGATTTATTATAGAAACAATTAAATTAAATAATTATATAATTATGACATCACATGCCACACATGTATATTTTAATAGTTATTTAAAGTACACCAACTCAAAAGTTTTATAGGTTTGCAAGAAACAAACTCCTGATCATTCCTGCCGAGAAATTCTATAAATTGGGTGGATTCAATCTATTGATGGTCCCATTCTGAGTAAGACCACATGTATTCACAGTGGCACACATTATTTTATTAACTATTAAGAACGTAATAAACAATAACAATGAATAGAAAACACAGAGAAAACTGATGGAGGCTTGATTTTAATTTTTTATCCATCAATTAGGTATTTAGTCTAGGATGTTGAGTATTTCAGGCATAACTCTTTAATATTAGGCCCTCGTTGGGCTAGCAAAGATTATAAATCGCAATTGTTATTTATTTTATAACTCAAATTTTTTATACCCAATCAATATTTAAATCTAACTCTTTATTCTAAAAGATCATATTCATATTTAGATACTCATTCTTTTTATATTATCATCATTATCAAATAATTAAATATTACTAATACAACACAATTCACTTTGATTAGATATATATAGTAAAAAGTAAGTAATTTTAAATTATACAATAAAAAATAATTTTTATTATTCACGTAATTTCAATATCAAAACTCTGAATACCAAAACTTAGGTTTCTAACTTATGTTATTCAGTCATCTCTTTTTTCTCTAGATGTCCATTACTATTTAAATGTGCAATTATTTTGAGTACTTTGCGAAACAGTTAGTGCTAATTGTTAAAACTACTATTTGATTTATCAAATTTTAATAAAATCAACTGCAAAGAATCATCATTAAAGTCATTAACAAATTATATCGTTTTGCTTTCTTATTGAGAAATAATGATTTTGCTAAGGAATTTCACTGTTTGGTTCAATAATAAAAAATTGTATAAGAATATGTGACAGCCAAATGAAGTTGTTACTTGTATGGATAATCTCAAAAGCTACCTCGTAGTCTGGCCAAATGACAAAAAAGACAGCTAATTTTGAAAATTATACAAATATATTCTTGATGTTTAATTGGACAATACAAAAAACACCATTGAGATTACATGTGCCTTACATTTTGTAAATATTGTATTAGAGTTTACGGGAGCATCTCTAATACATTGTCAATTGGAATAAAATATTTACTATATAAATTAAAAAAATTCTAATACATTGTCAATTGGAGTAAAATATTTACCACATAAATTAAAAAAATTATGTGGCAAAAAAATTATAGACAACTATTTGACATTTTTTCTAATTTTTTAAATATATTAAATTAATTAATTATTTCTTTCCTTTATTTAATTAATTAATAATCAATTATTCCCTACGATCCATATTTACTGTTGAAAAAGTTTTTTAATTATTTCTATTCTATTTTTCATGTCATTTGGAGTAGTATTGAAGATGCTCTGAAATTGGTGACATCATTAGATATTTTTATGAGCACACCTGACATTTTTTTAATATTACAAATAACCCCATATTATAAATACAGAGAAAATACCAAATTTTGTTAAATTCAGAAATGAAAGTTCTAATATAAAGTTGTTGGTTGTATAAATGGAGTAGCACATAAAAGGAAAGAGCAAATAATAACGGGGAAGACATCATTATTATTATTATGATACTAATAGATGGCCTTTTGGGCATGCTAATTAGCACTGAAAATAATGGGCTGTATTAGAATAACAGAAATGATTGCTAAACTTTTTCTTTTTCTTTTTAATGTGATACCATGCACAAATATACTTGGTAAATCTTTAATCACCAATGACCAATCTCAAAGTTATTGATATAAACATAAAAGCTCTTCTTATTTTTTTCATTTATAGATTTTTTTAATGTTGGCAACAGCTATCAGGAGAGGTTGCACTCTTTTCACGAAACGAATCTACCATCATTATTTCTTTCATTTTTCCTGTCTTATCATACCCAATCAGTCTAATTATTATTTTTTTTTTCATTTTCTCAGGGGGTAATTTTGATTTATAATTAACTTTATTCATTTACTTATTTAACTTCACTTTATTTATCATTTTAAGCTTTTAATTGTTCGTAACTGGTTTTATGCTTAATTTATTCTCGAATATTAGCCCATGAATTTCACCTCATGAAGTATGGTTTAAGTATGTCTTATCACCGGAGAATAATTTGACGGTGCAATAAACCAATTTTTAAATGTTATTCTTATATTAAATGATTTATAATATATAAATAAGAGGTTATATTTTTAAAATAACACAATAAATATTAAACAAAATATAATAAAATAAAAACTAAATTAATAAATTAAAATAAATTAAAGAATTAAATATTATATAGAAAATGGTTGGTAAAAGTATTATTAATCAGAGAATTGTAGTTTACAAATTATGAAATACATCCTTGTACAAAACATTTGTAATTTTTTTTTTCATTTGTTATCATCATCACAAATCAAAATTTTTAAACCTTTTAAGTTGATCTCTCCTGATATTGCAACATAGAGCTGACCATGAATGAGAATAGTTTTTTTAAGAAAAGTCTAACACGAGATAGAAATTAGTCTTGACTTTTATTAATTGTCATTGCATATGACACGATCACTTGATATTGTCGTCGTTGAAACTTAAAAGGTAATCTAGGACCCAATGGTGTTATCGTCATTCGTGGAATGAGTACTAATTCACCTACGTTTCTTTCTTGGAGAATTATTGCCTCCAAAATATGATCACCTAGTTTCGTAATAACCAATCTAGTTCTATTGCTCAAACCAAGTGAATGATCAATATTCTCAACAACCTGATTGGAGTATCAACTTTCAATCGTAGTTCATGACTTGATAACCCATAACACTTGATAGTGTTAAAAAACTCGGGTGAGTGGACATCTTGCAAAATATCAACGTTTGTATAAGATATTCATGCACTATCCGAGCTCAAATATACCTTACGTTCTCCTTCATTCAATGAAGTCATGTATTTATTAATTAAATTTGACTACATCAAGTGTTGGTGCAAGAATAGCTTGACCCTCCAAATAAACAGAACATTAGGCATGTGTTCCAAATTATGGACATGTGATAGCCACAATCGATGCAATAGTATCACCATCATCTAAAAACAATAGATCCCCTGGGATATCGATTTCAATGATGCCATCATTGGATACTCCAACTGTCCATCTCCAATATTATTTATCCAATGAGAAAACTCTTTCAATTCAACTGAATCAGGATTTGAGTTGAAATCTTGAAGCCTCGTATTCCTTGTCAATCGGTGTATTGTATAATGTCTCCACAAGTGATAAGAATTGATGTTTCATGTACTATGTCTGGCCAAGTACTTTTAGGAATCAACGAAAGAATTTGACTAATGTCTCCCCAAGTACCACATTTTTACCTTCGAATAGAAATATCTCTATCCTCTGAACTCTTGAATCCCACTATATCTTTCAATATTTTATCTAAAACTTCAATACAATGTATATGCATCATCGGAGCTTCGTCCAAAATTATCAGTTGTTCATGCACCATTAATTCAGCAAGGAGGTCCCCTAGAAAATTGCACATTATGATTCTTCATGAAGATTGAATGGAACTTTAAATCTAGAATGCTCGGATGTTCCTTTTGGAAGAAGGAGGAAACTACATTTAATACAGTTCCACTGTTAGATCTCACGACTGCAGAAAGAGTCCTCCAGATAAAAGTTTTGCGAGTTTCTCCATATCCATAAATAAAAAATAAGCCCCCCTTTGTCGAAAGAACATATTTCACGACCTTGTCCTACACATGTCATTAATCTTTATTTAAATTTTGAAATAATCTAGCGTGTTATTCAATGAGGGCATCCTTGTCAGAGTCAAATTCCTCAACGATAAACTTTTTGAAAGAAATATTAGGGTCAATTTCAATTGGAATTGGCATTGAAGGAAAATTCCTTAAGCTCTTCCATATGCTCTGCAATAACTTGTCTACTTACAGTAAAGTAAGGTTTTGAATTCAACATCACTCATTTCCAAACCTATACAAAAAATATAAAAAAATAATTGTACTTAAACTAATTTATATGATACAATATACAAAATAATGATATCAAGAAATTATGAATACAATTGAAAATTGGTAATTAATACCTTTATTGTTTCTCAACTTTCGTTGTTTGTATAAAGTATTATCTGACAAATATTTTCAACATCTTCTTTCCAAACTTTTTCTAGTCGAGATATACATTTGGACGCAAAAAATGGCATCAATAAGGACCTGATAAAACTTGTAGATCCCCAATAACTTGCCTATTCGATGCCATCGATATATTTCCTATCATCATCCAATAACCCGATTGAGTAGCACGCATCACG
This sequence comes from Phtheirospermum japonicum, assembly GCA_014905375.1. Lineage (NCBI taxonomy): Eukaryota > Viridiplantae > Streptophyta > Magnoliopsida > Lamiales > Orobanchaceae > Phtheirospermum > Phtheirospermum japonicum. The sequence goes on from BMAC01000186.1 coordinate 1,813,799, forward strand.
ATATATATCATGTTATTTTTTATTCTTTTTTTGGAATCATCGTGACATTGTGCTCCTCGAACAGTATTAAGGAGGTATCGAGCATAATAGTTATCACCAGAACCTAGGGGAATATAATATACACGAGTAGTTTTCAATCTTTGCTTCCTGTGGGCCCACTTATTCTTGAGTTCTAAACAAAATACTGAGAAAACTCAACATACAACAAATTGGGAGTTTCAGGATATTTCTTGTTAGACTCGAACCAACCTAAAAATATTGTATGAAGTGTTAGCATTTCATCACATCGTCCAATGAATCATTATCATTATATAATACTATTTGCTTCTTGGAAGATGAAATCTCAAGCGTAGGACAAAAGAGTTTTTATGCTAGATTTCGTAGCCAAAGATTCTTCAAGCTGCTTCAAATGGAGAAATATAACGATAATCGTAATACATATCGATCTCATCAATTTCTGGCTTCCGCCATCATTGTTGCCACATTGGTAAAATGTTGATGTAACCTTGTCATATCATTTCCCTTTTTTACATATCTGAAAAAATATTTGATAGATCTAGACTGATTACACCATTCAACGTTCATATGTGCTCAATACTTTATCAACAAATACTGACTGTTGTGTGGTACAACCCACTTATTATCTAGCGGAATACCATTATTTTTTATCGTTCGGCCAGTGTTTCTACGTCTATACACCAGGTAACTATCATAGTCACCAGTATTAGATTCAAAAAAACTTCTTTGGATAATGTTTTGTGCATTTTTCATCAACCATGCAAGGAGAAGATTTTTTTAATGCACACATAGCACATGAATTATCAACTATGAAACTGAAGCATAATACCTTGGATCTTCCTTTTCATCAGGAATTTCAGCTGAAATGACTTGATCATTACCACTTGCATTAGGGCATTTATCTTTTTTTAGATAGAAATGGAAGAATGTGAGTATGAGGAAGGCCTCACTTCTGGAACTCCAAAGTGTAAATAATTACATAAGATGAAAAGATAAAAAAGGAATAACATATTAATAAGTAATAAATTAATGGTGTGTATAAGTAATTTTCAATACATAATTTGAATAAATGTATGTTTTGGTATGTTCACCATAAACTATATCTCCAAACATATGATTATCACTTAAATCACTACTTAAGCCATCCAACTTCATTTTAAATATTCTTGAAACTATATCAGGACGATCTTCTGGCCTAAGGTTCATACTCTCAACAAACCATACAATCTCTGGACATTTTAGGTTGCAAGTGAATGTAATGAACAAATTTGGATATCCAGCCCATCGACAAATTACCATAGCATCTTGGTAATTCTGAATCATATATCGTGCATCACCAATAAATGTCACCAACAAGACCACTCTATTACCCATGCTGCAACCATTTGTTTCACCGCGTACTTGTATACTACATTAATAATTCAATTATACATCTCACTCCGCAACTCTTTTTTATTGATTCTAATACCATAATCTTGAAAATTCAAGTATTGTATATCCATCAACTATGAAATATTGTGTAAGCCTTTTGCAAGAGAGGATAGTAGGTGACTCGATTACCTTTTCATGCAATCGGTGCGAGAATAACTCTCTTTAGCTCGCGAAATTTCTTCTATTTCCTAACGGTTTAAGATAATCAGCAAAATGTATATCTTGCCTATAATTATCTTCATTGTGAGGAAATAATATTGGATATTGTAGAGTAAGGTAAGAAGAATGTAACTCATTGATACGTTTTAGGTTCCCAGATTTTCTTTTTAATATAATATCGCTGTCAACCATATATTTTTTAAAATCACCAACAATTAAGATGGCGCAAGTTCATCAGCTTCGAGCAGGTTGTGCATTCTTGCATCTGTGCTTCTTCTCCCAATAAGACATAATTTCATTTCGACAACACCATTTTTGGAAAACTTGTATTTGAAATTTCTGAATGGCTTAACCAAATTGTTTTCCCTATCTAACATGGATTTGAGTTCAGATATAATTTCTCTATGGAGAGAATGATTTTCATTGCATTTTTTGCATAAATGTAAAATAATATACGAATATTGTAAGAAAACAATAAATTTACTCGAATAACCAATGATAATTCATGAAGTTGAAAATCATACTTAACCGAATTAATTTAGTTTTAAACTTAATTTGCAGTGTCATGTATATATATATAATATATATATTATATATATATATATTATATATGTATTGTTGTGCACACCTCGGTGTAGAACTTTTTTCTGGCATCACATAATATCGGTGGTGAATTTTCACTGTTCATACCGGAATTAGTTTTATCAACCATAGAAGTAAAAGAAAACATGTTGTATGATCGGATATTCTCTAAGAAAATGTATGATTTTATCACTAAAACCGAATATTAGATCATATAAAGTTTATGGTGGCTTCTTCAAAGGAGGCAACATGATCTTTACTTTGTCATAACATATAGAGTACACTGGCATCGTAGTTTCAACACTTGACTTAAATCTCTTGCCATACCAAAAATATGTTGAACAATGGCCACATATTAAAGCAGGATCACCAATATCCCAATAAATTATTCGGCAATAAATATAGACAAATGAAGGTGTCAATTAAATAAGAATATTAAAACGAATTACATCATCAGGGATTTTAGTTTTCCTGCGTGGTACCGTTTAAGTCAAGTCCTACAAAGTGTTATAGTCACTTACTTCACAACTACTTCAATTATTGTTGCACTGCTAATTCTAGTGGTTGATGTGGAACCTTTTGAATATTACAAAGGTATAGTTACAAACAAAAAAATATTAATTAAACTAACTAATCATCCATTGAAACGTGATATTAAATAAATTTTGAATTCTTTGAATTTTACCCTTTTCAAAAGTAGATTTCAAAAATGACCTTCCCACTTTTTGTGTGGGAGTATTTGCTGTTACAATACTAAAAATATTGGTTATATGAAAATTTTATTATCTATTATTATGTAATTAATAGAAAATATTAAAAATATATTAAATAAATATTTCATATTCAAAATTATTAATTTAATTAGCAATATTTGATTTTATTGTACTGACAATATTATTTCTAAAGTTGAGGTTTACATTAAAATTAAGTAAATATGACTATGAATTATTAATCTTTTTAAAGCCTGGTAATATTATATAAAATAAAATAAAAATTATATTGAGTATTCCAAATTTATCTAATATATCACTACCAAACATGAACAGTTTTTTAAACTGCATTTATCTATTATTAATTGTAACTTTAGCGTGTAAAAGAAGAAATGATTTAAACTATTAGAGTTATTATAAACATTCACTTTCATAACAAAATATAAAATTAATATATAAATAAATAAGTAATTTAAATTATTAGTGTTATTATAAATATTTAAATCATTTGGTGGACATCCTATTCTGGTTTAGGAGTAAGTTGATCTGTGCCAAATCAACTGCAGCAGATGCATTATTGTCCATTTCTGTCGATGGGGTTGAAGAATTATCTGCATTCACGCTGAAACTTATAAACTACACTTGTAATCTTTTCATAAAATATTTTAAGAATTAATTATATTTCAAAAAAATAAACATGTAATTTGAGAGCATAAGAAATTGTATTAAGCTTCAAGATTTGTATAAATTATTTTAGGTAATGATTTCATATTTTTAACAAATTCTTTCATTGAAATAATTAACATAAATAATTAAATTAACATTTTAAATATAGTTAAGAATTAAATAAGAATTATAATTTGTGAAACTATTGCCGTTATGTGGCACACTTGATTTTGTAGGCAGTCATCCCTTCTTAGTTTAGGGGTAAGTTGATCTTGTGACTTATCTAGTGCAGTTGCTGCAATGTTGTCCACTTCAATCGTTAGACCATATGTTGAATCATTCTCTACAATAACAATACATATAGATGAAGCATGTATTTTCCCACACAATTACTCAAATATTCTCAACATCATTAGTTTATAATTGATATTGTAAAAAATTATAAGGGGTAATTTTCTCATATATATGTACATATATACACACACACACGCAAGCATATATTACAATGGGATGTTTATAATAAATGCACAACATATGAAATAAATTGAGTTGTGTGGATTTATATATTTTCTTTTCAAATAATGATAACAGTAATTAAAACACTAAATTAATCAAAAATATTTATTATATAGAAAATGACAACATAATATAAATATAAATTAAATTATAGTATTAATGCTATAGAATATAAACTTTGATAGTAACGGTTGCATTTTTTGGAGGTCTTCCCCTTTTCCATTTGAAAATTGGCTAATTTTGATTCAAATTTTGTACAACAGTTGAGCTACGAATTGATACAATGGAATAACTACATTTTCTGGAAGCATTTGCAAAAATAGATAATCATGCATATTTTTAGACAATTTGTGAATAATGTCAAAACAGTAGAATCATATAGGTCAATTGATAATTATGTTATAAAAAAGAATAACAATAACAACAACAATATTAATAACAATTATAATTATGACAATAATAGTAAAGATCCAAAGGAGATTAAGAGTGAGTGTATCTTTTCAAGGATTATTTGACATTAGTATTCATTGCAAGAAAATTATAGTAAAATAATAAAATACCATTAGAAATGTCAGTCATTGGAAATCTTTGAAAAAGATATAAAACTTTAGGCACAACAAACGATTGTATATTATTTTTTACATCATTCCGATGTGTATCACACTCTACCAAAGCCGATCCAGGTACATTCATTATGCAAAATAAAAGTAATAATTTTTGTAATTGGATGTATTATACTAATCACATATATAATATATATTGTTACATGAAATCAAATTGTATAAGAATCTATATACATATTAATTTAAATTAGAAATAACTATAAGTACGTAAATTAGATTGATTTCATTGGGGATTTTTCTCAAACGTAGATAAGTTTAACATTGAAGCACTGTTTATTTATTATCAAAGATGTTCAAGAAAAAATCATGGAGTTTATAAAAATATAGAAAACAATTATTTAATTTACAAATCCTAATTATAACTTTGAGTATACTTATTGAGGTTTGATTAACATCATTATCTATTACTGATAAACATGAGAAAATAATATTATTTTATTTGATAATATTTTTAACACGTTTGATCTAAAAATGATCTTGTATATTTCGTACAAACTAACAGGTTTTTGTCATATTTATTGAGTTGTCATTCATTATATCTATCACTAACTACGAAATAAAATTAATAAATTATGTTGATCAATTATATTATATCCATTCAAATAAAATAATTAAATAACAACAAAGAAATTAACTATAATATTTAAATAAGATATGTACTTATCTCACCAAATAACTAAATAATTCGCAGTTTCTCTAAACAAATAATTATAAAATGAACTTATGTGTTTTATTATATAACAACATAAATATTTAATAAATATTAATTAGAAGATTCTTCATCAATAAATGATCATTTTGACAATAATTTGATTAACTTAAATATAAAATGCAAGTCAGAATCTATGTGTATAAATTACATAAATATAAATAAGCAAACCACTATAAAAGAAAAACATGACTAAGAACAGATATAAATTTTTTAGATAGATTGCTTAAGGGAAAAAATCTTTTTTGCCCCCCCCCCCCCCCCCCCCACTATTTCGATTTTCACAGTTTTACCCATACGAACTTTTCTTTTTGGGACAAACCATCATCTGAACTATGCATTTTTTGCAACTTACCCCCTGAAATCAGAATTTTGGTGGTTTTGGATACCAAATCCGGTTTGTTAAGGTTTTTTTTGGTAACTTCACTCCTTATTTCTAATCCTCCCCCTTTCTCCGCCCTAATCTACCATTTCTACAATGATAACGGCACGACGGTTCTTAAGTCCAGCGAAGAAGTCGCATTTTGACATCTTCGCATGGCTAAGAAGCCGTCGTGCCGTTATCATTGTAGAAATGGTAGATTAGGGCGGAGAAAGGGGGAGGATTTAGAAATAAGGAGTGAAGTTACCAAAAAAAACCTTAACAAACCGGATTTGGTATCCAAAACCACCAAAATTCTGATTTCAGGGGGTAAGTTGCAAAAAAATGCATAGTTCAGATGGTGGTTTGCCCAAAAAAAAGTTCGTATGGTAAACTGTGAAAATCAAAATAGTTTTGGGGGCAAAAAAGTTTTTTTTCCCATTGTTTAATGGGACTATAGACCTAGATGGAGTATAAAAAATGAGATATATAATGTATTGAAAAAAAGTCATTTACATTCCAATACATTGTATAATTTCTTTTATAAACTATTCTATAAGACAATATGAATGTTAATGTTGATTTATGCTCGACAATTGCCGTTTGCTGCCAGTAATTGTATACTGGGCCTATTGACTGCGGCTGGACCGGAAAGACGGCGATGCCGTGGGGCCGCTTGGGGCGTGGCGACGATGGTGTTGAATATGGTGGTCGACCGACGGTTGGGGTTTTGGATGTCGGGTTTGCCGGATTGGCCGTGTTTTGTTGTGGTTTCGGACGTCGTTGACTTGGCTACGTGGGGTTTGCAGGTGGTGGTGATGTTGGAAACATGGGGCTGCCGGGTTATTTTCGGGTCTCGTTCGGGTCATGGCGGTGGTCGTGGTTTGTGGTTGTCGGGCTGGAAGGTGGCTATGGCTGTTTTGTGGCTGAGGTCTTGCCGACGATTTGGTGAGGATGGTTCGGACGGTGGTGGTTTGACGTGGCTGTGGTGGTGGCCGGCGATGGGTTTGAAAAACGGGCTGTGGTCGGTTGGGTCAGTGGCGTGGACGCGAAGGTCCTCTCCTCCTTCGTCTGCGACCTGGGCGCAACGACGGGTGGTGACGTTGATCGGCCGCTGGTGTGGCAAGTGTGGAGATTGTGGGCCACTGGTGGCGACGATGGAGATTGGGGGCTGTGGTGTCGGTTTGGAACGGTGATCGTTTGGGTTTTTGGACAGGGGTTAAGGATTTTGTAGTTGGTGGTGGCTCGGCAACTTTGGTAGCGGATGGTTAATAATCGGCAGCCGATCGGTTGCGATGGTTGCCGGATATTAGGATTTAAAAAAAAATAGAATAAAAATGAAAGAATGATTTTACCTGTTGTTTTGCGGCCGGTTTTGCAGAAAGATGAAAAAAAAAAATGAAAAAGCTGGAGAGTTTTGAAAGCGGCTCAAGAAAAAAAAAATGAGACTTTGTTTATAAATCAACTTAGGATTTAATTATGGAAAGTTAGGGTGGAGTCTTGGTGGACTAGGCTAGCAATTGGGCTTCGATTGGGTTCGTTTTTAAAGTTCGAAGAGAGTCGACCCAAAGACTCTTAAGTTTTAAATCAAACAATTTGTGCAAATGATCCAATAGTATTTTAAGTTATTAAGTAAATTATAATAATTTTAGAAATTAAAGTTATTTTATAAAATTAAAATCTATTAATTTGATTATAATGATATTTTAAAATAATTTATGATAATTTACATAGATTACAACTACAATATAATAGTCTTTAAAATATATTTAACAATCGCACTAGAAATTATATTAAATAGAAATCCTTAAATCAATTAAATAAATCGTAGTAGTTTTTAGAAGTCGAAATATATATATAAAATTTATTTGGTAACCGAATTGCTAATTCGATTAAATAGAATTCTATGGGTTTTTAAATTTGGCTTTGGTAAAAATAAAATAAAATGAAAATA
>BMAC01000187.1:0-24894 GCA_014905375.1 Phtheirospermum japonicum
AATTTTCATGGTTGACATGGTTTTGGATGATCTGGCTTGCACATTTCGACTCTCCTATCCATTTCAACGAGGTATATACACTACAGAAAAATAGTGTTTTATCGAGAAAAAACTCTCTCGGTATTCGGTAATGGCGAAAAGTTCCTCAGTAGTATACCAAGGGGAAAAATGCCTTCGGTAATCATTCTGATGAATTTACAGAGTGGTGTTTTTCTTCGGTATCTCAACCGACCTTTGGATTAGATACCACTCGGTATTTTCGAGGGCAATAATGTCATTGGCCAATACCGAGGGTAAACGTGCCTTAGGCAATACTGAAAATACCGAGTGCATTTTAATTCCTCAGTTTATTTTTATAAATTTTTATTTTTTTAATTATTATTATACTACCTATCTTTTTATATAAAATATCTCAAATAACCAAAAACTGAAAAACAAAACACGAATTGAATAAACAAGTTTTGAATTAACCAAATGTAAAGATTTGATCAAGTTTACTAAAAAAATCGGAGAAGTACTTAGAGCAGAAATATCTTAAGATATGAGACTGGAAAAATATTGCAACTTTCACAAACTTGGATGAGTTAATCTTATCATTAAAAAAATGTTAGTTCACAAGAACATGGTTTTTACATCTAATAATTTTTCTAATATAAAGTTTCAACAATCTATGCATAAAAACAAAAATTTATCAATCAGCATATCATGTGTACAATATAAAAAGCATAAATTTATACAATAATTTCTTATCCTAAGGCTATCATAAAAAAATAATATGCACTAAATAGAAAAGAACATTAAATAGAAATATCTCACTTCAACTATAAAACAACTTTGAGATAACTATGCAAATCCAACATTTTATATTACCAATGACAAAAATACACATTGTATGTTATCTTGTCAACTTTATGCTTGTGACATGCAATTCTCTTGTAAAATGTATTATATAATGATAATGATTCATTAGACGATGTGAATGAAAATGTCAGTCAGAACTAAATTAAATATTTTTTAGGTTGGTTTGAAGACTAACAAGAAATATCCTGAAACTCGCAATTTGTTGTATGCTGAGTTTCCTTAGTATTATGTTTGGAACTAAAAAATAAATGAGTGGACGCCTAGGAAATAAAGATTGCAAATTGCTTAGGTATATTATGTTCCCCTAGGTTTTAGTGATAACTATTATGCTCGATGCCTCCTTAATGTTGTTTGAGAAGTACAATGTCACGATGATTTAAAAAAAAGTGAACGATAAGAAACATGATACATATCGTGATGTAATGCCTACTTAGTCGGTTATTGGATGATTATAGGGAATATATCGATGGCATCGAAGAGGCAAGTTGTTGGGGATCTGTAAACTCTGTTAGGTCCTTAATCATGACACTACTTGCGTCAAATATACATCTTGACCGAGAAAATTTGGGAAAAATAATTGAAATATTTGTCAGATGACATTTTATACAATCAACAAAAGTCGAGAAAAATAAAGGTATTAATTACTAATTTTTAATTATATCCATAATTGTATAGTATTCTTATGTATATTGTCTCATATAAATTAGTTTAAGTATTTAGTTGTTTCCTCCATCAAACAGACTGGGGGTTCGAGTTTTGGGATGGAGCTTGAGGCGACCTATAGGAAACTTGCCGATCTTAGGGAGGCCCATGAGATGTGTGAGGGCGTCACCGCTTTCTGCCAAACAAAGATCGAAAAGGGTCCATAGTAGAATAAAGGAAGAGCAGCGCCAGGCGGTGGAGGACCAGTGTTCGACCAAGGAAGAGATCGAAGCTCTCTGCACTAAGTTGGAGGCAGTTAGGGAGGAGCTCAATGTCACTTGTCATGCATCTTTCAATGCGGTAGGGTGGATGGGATGCTCTAAGGAAAAGATCTTGGGTCCATGGCATTCTAGAGGGACCTTATGAACATGGTTAACTACGCCAACACCGTCATTGTCCTGGAGAGGGTCATCACGACGCTCTCATTGGGGGGCATGCTTGATGATCTGAAAAGGCTCTCCACCGAGAGGAAGGAGCGTCTTGAGGTGCTCAAGTGGAATCAGGGGGAGAGGTTGACCGATGATGAGGAGGAGGATGACGATGAGGTGCTAGATGATCTCCCTTTTGGGGGAGAAGGCCCCTGACGCTAATTTCATGGTTGACATGGTTTTGGATGATCTGGCTGCACATTTCGACTCTCCTATCCATTTCAACGAGGTATATACACTACAGAAAAATAGTGTTTTATCGAGAAAAAACTCTCTCGGTATTCGGTAATGGCGAAAAGTTCCTCAGTAGTATACCAAGGGGAAAAATGCCTTCGGTAATCATTCTGATGAATTTACAGAGTGGTGTTTTTCTTCGGTATCTCAACCGACCTTTGGATTAGATACCACTCGGTATTTTCGAGGGCAATAATGTCATTGGCAATACCGAGGGTAAACGTGCCTTAGGCAATACTGAAAATACCGAGTGCATTTTAATTCCTCAGTTTATTTTATAAATTTTTTATTTTTTAAATTATTATTATACTACCTATCTTTTTATATAAAATATCTCAAATAACCAAAAACTGAAAACAAAACACGAATTGAATAAACAAGTTTTGAATTAACCAAATGTAAACATTTGATCAAGTTTACTAAAAATATCGGAGAAGTACTTAGAGCAGAAATATCTTAAGATATGAGACTGGATAAATATTGCAACTTTCACAAACTTGGATGAGTTAATCTTATCATTAAAAAAATGTTAGTTCACAAGAACATGGTTTTTACATCTAATAATTTTTCTAATATAAAGTTTCAACAATCTATGCATAAAAACAAAAATTTATCAATCAGCATATCATGTGTACAATATAAAAGCATAAATTTATACAATAATTTCTTATCCTAAGGCTATCATAAAAAAATAATATGCACTAAATAGAAAAGAACATTAAATAGAAATATCTCACTTCAACTATAAAACAACTTTGAGATAACTATGCAAATCCAACATTTTATATTACCAATGACAAAAATACACATTGTATGTTATCTTGTCAACTTTATGCTTGTGACATGCAATTCTCTTGTAAAATGTATTATATAATGATAATGATTCATTAGACGATGTGATGAAATGTCAGTCAGAACTAAATAAAATATTTTTAGGTTGGTTTGAGACTAACAAGAAATATCCTGAAACTCGCAATTTGTTGTATGCTGAGTTTCCTTAGTATTATGTTTGGAACTAAAAAATAAATGAGTGGACGCCTAGGAAATAAAGATTGCAAATTGCTTAGGTATATTATGTTCCCCTAGGTTTTAGTGGTAACTATTATGCTCGATGCCTCCTTAATGTTGTTTGAGAAGTACAATGTCACGATGATTTAAAAAAAAAGTGAACGATAAGAAACATGATACATATCGTGATGTATGCTACTTAGTCGGTTATTGGATGATTATAGGGAATATATCGATGGCATCGAAGAGGCAAGTTATTGGGGATCTGTAAATTCTGTTAGGTCCGTCTTCATGACACTACTTGCGTCAAATATACATCTTGACCGAGAAAAATTTGGGAAAAATAATTGAAATATTTGTCAGATGACATTTTATACAATCAACAAAAGTCGAGAAAAATAAAGGTATTAATTACTAATTTTTAATTGTATCCATAATTGTATAGTATTCTTATGTATATTGTCGCATATAAATTAGTTTAAGTATTTAGTTGCTTCCTCCATCAAACAGACTGGTGGTTCGAGTTTGGGATGGAGCTTGAGGCGACCTATAGGAAACTTGCCGATCTTAGGGAGGCCCATGAGATGTGTGAGGGCGTCACCGCTTTCTGCCAAACAAAGATCGAAAAGGGTCATAGTAGAATAAAGGAAGAGCAGCGCCAGGCGGTGGAGGACCAGTGTTCGACCAAGGAGGAGATCGAAGCTCTCTGCACTAAGTTGGAGGCAGTTAGGGAGGAGCTCAATGTCACTTGTCATGCATCTTTCAATGCGGTAGGGTGGATGGAATGCTCTAAGGAAAAGATCTTGGGTCCATGGCATTCTAGAGGGACCTTATGAACATGGTTAAACTACGCCAACACCGTCATTGTCCTGGAGAGGGTCATCACGACGCTCTCATTGGGGGGCATGCTTGATGATCTGAAAAGGCTCTCCACCGAGAGGAAGGAGCGTCTTGAGGTGCTCAAGTGGAATCAGGGGGAGAGGTTGACCGATGATGAGGAGGAGGATGACGATGAGGTGCTAGATGATCTCCCTTTTGGGGGAGAAGGCCCCTGACGCTAATTTCATGGTTGACATGGTTTTGGATGATCTGGCTGCACATTTCGACTCTCCTATCCATTTCAACGAGGTATATACACTACAGAAAAATAGTGTTTTATCGAGAAAAAACTCTCTCGGTATTCGGTAATGGCGAAAAGTTCCTCAGTAGTATACCAAGGGGAAAAATGCCTTCGGTAATCATTCTGATGAATTTACAGAGTGGTGTTTTCTTCGGTATCTCAACCGACCTTTGGATTAGATACCACTCGGTATTTTCGAGGGCAATAATGTCATTGGCAATACCGAGGGTAAACGTGCCTTAGGCAATACTGAAAATACCGAGTGCATTTTAATTCCTCAGTTTATTTTATAAATTTTTTTTTTTTTAATAATATTATTATACTACCTATCTTTTTATATAAAATATCTCAAATAACCAAAAACTGAAAAACAAAACACGAATTGAATAAACAAGTTTTGAATTAACCAAATGTAAAGATTTGATCAAGTTTACTAAAAATATCGGAGAAGTACTTAGAGCAGAAATATCTTAAGATATGAGACTGGAAAAATATTGCAACTTTCACAAACTTGGATGAGTTAATCTTATCATTAAAAAAATGTTAGTTCACAAGAACATGGTTTTTACATCTAATAATTTTTCTAATATAAAGTTTCAACAATCTATGCATAAAAACAAAAATTTATCAATCAGCATATCATGTGTACAATATAAAAGCATAAATTTATACAATAATTTCTTATCCTAAGGCTATCATAAAAAAATAATATGCACTAAATAGAAAAGAACATTGAATAGAAATATCTCACTTCAACTATAAAACAACTTTGAGATAACTATGCAAATCCAACATTTTATATTACCAATGACAAAAATACACATTGTATATTATCTTGTCAACTTTATGCTTGTGACATGCAATTCTCTTGTAAAATGTATTATATAATGATAATGATTCATTAGACGATGTGATGAAATGTCAGTCAGAACTAAATAAAATATTTTTAGGTTGGTTTGAGACTAACAAGAAATATCCTGAAACTCGCAATTTGTTGTATGCTGAGTTTCCTTAGTATTATGTTTGGAACTAAAAAATAAATGAGTGGACGCCTAGGAAATAAAGATTGCAAATTGCTTAGGTATATTATGTTCCCCTAGGTTTTAGTGATAACTATTATGCTCGATGCCTCCTTAATGTTGTTTGATAAGTACAATGTCACGATGATTTAAAAAAAAAAGTGAACGATAAGAAACATGATACATATCGTGATGTATGCTACTTAGTCGGTTATTGGATGATTATAGGGAATATATCGATGGCATCGAASAGGCAAGTTYTTGGGGATKTGTAAARTCTGTTAGGTCCMTKWTCATGACARTACTTGCGTCAAATATACATCTTGACCGAGAAAAATTTGGGAAAAATAATTGAAATATTTGTCAGATGACATTTTATACAATCAACAAAAGTCGAGAAAAATAAAGGTATTAATTACTAATTTTTAATTGTATCCATAATTGTATAGTATTCTTATGTATATTGTCGCATATAAATTAGTTTAAGTATTTAGTTGCTTCCTCCATCAAACAGACTGGGGGTTCGAGTTTGGGATGGAGCTTGAGGCGACCTATAGGAAACTTGCCGATCTTAGGGAGGCCCATGAGATGTGTGAGGGCGTCACCGCTTTCTGCCAAACAAAGATCGAAAAGGGTCATAGTAGAATAAAGGAAGAGCAGCGCCAGGCGGTGGAGGACCAGTGTTCGACCAAGGAGGAGATCGAAGCTCTCTGCACTAAGTTGGAGGCAGTTAGGGAGGAGCTCAATGTCACTTGTCATGCATCTTTCAATGCGGTAGGGTGGATGGGATGCTCTAAGGAAAAGATCTTGGGTCCATGGCATTCTAGAGGGACCTTATGAACATGGTTAACTACGCCAACACCGTCATTGTCCTGGAGAGGGTCATCACGACGCTCTCATTGGGGGGCATGCTTGATGATCTGAAAAGGCTCTCCACCGAGAGGAAGGAGCGTCTTGAGGTGCTCAAGTGGAATCAGGGGGAGAGGTTGACCGATGATGAGGAGGAGGATGACGATGAGGTGCTAGATGATCTCCCTTTTGGGGGAGAAGGCCCCTGACGCTAATTTCATGGTTGACATGGTTTTGGATGATCTGGCTGCACATTTCGACTCTCCTATCCATTTCAACGAGGTATATACACTACAGAAAAATAGTGTTTTATCGAGAAAAAAACTCTCTCGGTATTCGGTAATGGCGAAAAGTTCCTCAGTAGTATACCAAGGGGAAAAATGCCTTCGGTAATCATTCTGATGAATTTACAGAGTGGTGTTTTCTTCGGTATCTCAACCGACCTTTGGATTAGATACCACTCGGTATTTTCGAGGGCAATAATGTCATTGGCAATACCGAGGGTAAACGTGCCTTAGGCAATACTGAAAATACCGAGTGCATTTTAATTCCTCAGTTTATTTTATAAATTTTTATTTTTTAAATTATTATTATACTACCTATCTTTTTATATAAAATATCTCAAATAACCAAAAACTGAAAAACAAAACACGAATTGAATAAACAAGTTTTGAATTAACCAAATGTAAAGATTTGATCAAGTTTACTAAAAATATCGGAGAAGTACTTAGAGCAGAAATATCTTAAGATATGAGACTGGAAAAATATTGCAACTTTCACAAACTTGGATGAGTTAATCTTATCATTAAAAAAATGTTAGTTCACAAGAACATGGTTTTTACATCTAATAATTTTTCTAATATAAAGTTTCAACAATCTATGCATAAAAACAAAAATTTATCAATCAGCATATCATGTGTACAATATAAAAGCATAAATTTATACAATAATTTCTTATCCTAAGGCTATCATAAAAAAATAATATGCACTAAATAGAAAAGAACATTAAATAGAAATATCTCACTTCAACTATAAAACAACTTTGAGATAACTATGCAAATCCAACATTTTATATTACCAATGACAAAAATACACATTGTATGTTATCTTGTCAACTTTATGCTTGTGACATGCAATTCTCTTGTAAAATGTATTATATAATGATAATGATTCATTAGACGATGTGATGAAATGTCAGTCAGAACTAAATAAAATATTTTTAGGTTGGTTTGAGACTAACAAGAAATATCCTGAAACTCGCAATTTGTTGTATGCTGAGTTTCCTTAGTATTATGTTTGGAACTAAAAAATAAATGAGTGGACGCCTAGGAAATAAAGATTGCAAATTGCTTAGGTATATTATGTTCCCCTAGGTTTTAGTGATAACTATTATGCTCGATGCCTCCTTAATGTTGTTTGAGAAGTACAAT
Source organism: Phtheirospermum japonicum (assembly GCA_014905375.1). NCBI lineage: Eukaryota > Viridiplantae > Streptophyta > Magnoliopsida > Lamiales > Orobanchaceae > Phtheirospermum > Phtheirospermum japonicum. The sequence continues at coordinate 7,652 of BMAC01000187.1, forward strand.
GTCACGATGATTTAAAAAAAAAGTGAACGATAAGAAACATGATACATATCGTGATGTATGCTACTTAGTCGGTTATTGGATGATTATAGGGAATATATCGATGGCATCGAAGAGGCAAGTTATTGGGGATCTGTAAATTCTGTTAGGTCCTTAATCATGACACTACTTGCGTCAAATATACATCTTGACCGAGAAAAATTTGGGAAAAATAATTGAAATATTTGTCAGATGACATTTTATACAATCAACAAAAGTCGAGAAAAATAAAGGTATTAATTACTAATTTTTAATTATATCCATAATTGTATAGTATTCTTATGTATATTGTCGCATATAAATTAGTTTAAGTACAATTATTTTTTCACATTTTTTGTACAAATTTGAAAATGAGTGATGCTGAAATTCAAAACCTTGCTTTACTGGAAGTGGACAAGTTGTTGTAGAGCCTAGGGAAGAGTTTAAAGGATTTTCCTCTAATATCAATTGCAACTGAATCGACTCTAATATTTCTTTTAACAGATTTATTATTGAGGAATTGGAATATGATAGTGATGCCATCATTGAAGAACATGCTAAATTGTTTCAAAATTTGAATAAAGGTAAACAACATGTGTATAATGAGGTCATGAAATGTGTACATTCGACAAAGGGAGGCTTATTCTTTGTTTATAGATATGAAGGAACTGGTAAAACTTTTGTTTAGATGTCTTTGTCTGCAGCCGTGAGATCTAACGATGAAATTGTATTAAATGAAGCACCTAGAGGTATAGCTTCTTTCCTTCTTCCAAAAGGAAGAACTGGTCATTTTAGAATTAAAGTTCTATCCAATCTCCATTAAGAATCATCATATACGATTCTAGGACACCCTTTACAGAACTAATGGTTCATGCACAACTAATAATTTGGGACAAAACTCCGATGATGAATAGATATTATATTAAAGCTTTAGAGAAAACATAGAAAGATTAATGAGATTCAAGAATATGAAGGTTAAAGATATTCCATTCGGAGGTAAAACTGTGGTACTTGGTGGAGATTTTTGTCAAATTCTTATGGTCATTCTTAAAGGCACTAGGTTAGACATAGTGTACGCAACAATCAATTCTTCCACTTGTGGAGACATTGCACGGTTTTGAGATTGACAAAGAATATAAGACTTAAGAATCTCAACTCAAATCCTAATTAAGTTGAATTAAAAGAGTTTTCTCAGTGAATAAATAACATTGGAGATGAGATAGATGGAGGATCCAATGATGGCATCATTGAAATTGATATCTCAGAAAATTTATTGTTGTTAGATGATGGTGATACTATTACATCGATTATGGCTAGTACATATCTGCAACCTGGAACAAATGCCGAATATTCTATTTATTTGGAGGGTCGAGCTATTCTTACACGAACACTTGATGCAATAAACTTAATTAATGACTATATGACTTCATTGAATGAAGTGGTATGTAAGGTATATTTGAGCGCAGATAGTGCGTGCAAATTTGATACAAATATTGATATTTTGCAAGATGTGCGCTAACCCGAGTTTTTAAACATAATCAAGTGCTCCGGGTTATCAAATCATGAGTTACGATTGAAAGTTGGTACTCTAATAATTTTGTTGACAAATATTGATCATTCATTTGGATTTAAATGAAATTATATTGGTTGTTTCGAATTTGGGTGATCATATTTTGGAGGCAATATTTCTCCAAGGAAGCAACGCAAGTGAATAAATATTCATCCCACGAATGACCGTAATACCATCAGATCTTAGGTTGCCTTTTAAGTTTCAACGACGATAATTTTCAGTTATCGTGTCATATGCAATAACAATTAATTAAAGTTAAAGCCAATCTCTATCTCACGTTGGACTTTTCTTTAAAAAAAACGTTTTCAGTCATGGTCAACTGTATGGTGTAATATCAAGAGTGACTAATCGAAAGTGTTTAAATATTTTGATTCGCAATATTGTTAAAAAAAACTTAATTACGAATGTTGTGTACAAAAAAGTATTTCATAATTTGTAAACTATAATTCTCAAATTAATAATATTTTCACTAACCAAGGGTAAATGGGTTATTTTGTAATACTGGGATAGAAATTGGGTTTTAACATTTCTTAGAGGATTTAGAAATGGTTTAAGGCGAGAGGGTTTAGTATTTGGGGCGAGATGGTTTGGTATGTGGGGCGAGCGGTTCATGTATTTGGGTCGAGTGGTTCATTTATTTGGGGCGAGCAATTCATTTTTTAATTAGACTACGAAACTAGTTAGGGGCGATAGAGTCTAATAGTGGCGAGCGGTTCATTTTTTACATTTATCCTTTTTGTAGTGGTTTTTGACTTTTTTTTAAATCTTCTTTTAATTGTATCGTATTGAAACAATAATTTTTTCCACCAAAAAAAAAATCTTCATCAATTTAAATTTATTAATCTAGTAATAAAATAATTGACGATTATTTTATTACCATTGACCAAACTAGCATAACATAACATAATCGATATTACATTTGATTATTACTGACCGGACTAAAATTACTTAGGGGAAATAACATAAAATAGTACATCAGAACAACATAGCATAACATAACATAATGTTCGGCAACCTAAACGGGAAAGGGGAAATGACAACACACACATATACAAAGGACTAAAATAGCGTAACATAATATTTCTCAAATTCTTCATCAAGAACTTTAATCCACTCCCAGAGTATTTCCATTTCCGCTCGTAGTGGTTCTCGAACGTGTTACATGGGCTTATGATTGGATAGTCCTGTATAATAATTAGTTATATATATGAAATATTTAAGTACATGTATCTTAAACTATAGTTAGTGGGGAACTTACAGGTAAGAACTTCTTCTTGACGTTGTGATCTCTGTTCACGTAATTGTAGTTGCTACTCTCTCCAGTCTCACCAAACCTAACTGTTCCTGGAGTATGGATCAGTTCATTGTACCGAATGTATAATTTCTCGAGCTCAGAGATCCTTTGTTCGACATCTTCTGAACAGACTGAAACCCCACAACAATGAAGGATCATTTCTTGTGCTTGATCGAAAAAATCCCATGGAGGTGGAAGTCCCCCACTGGGATTCCACACACCTGTGAGTTTTTTAACAATCAGAAACTAAAGCAGAGTCTCATACATATTTTGTGTCCATTCACCATCTACTTCATCGTAGAAACCGTGACCAATTACCAGAACAGGAGGCATCTCATGCGCATCTTCATCTCCAAAGTGGTCAGCAATTATTTTTTATATTTGGAAAATAAATGAGTAAGGGAAAAAGACTTGATAATGACTTCTCGAGTGTTTCAGCACATATTTATAAGAGGAAATAAGACCACACTTATTCGGAGCGAGCAATGGCACGCGACGTTGCAGAAGTCGTACTGTTCAGCTGAAAAGACCAGACTCATTCGGGGTGAGCAATGGCACGCGACATTGCAAAAGTTGTGCTGTTCAGCTTGATTTGTACATATTTGTATGTGTTTTTCGTGTATTTTTGCATTGCGTTTTGTTTGTTTTTACGGGTTTTAAGGTAATCTTCTTCTCGTTTTTCTTCCTTTTGATATTTTTTATTTCGTATCTTGTTTAATGTTTTTCTATTTTATTTTATAATTAATAATCTAATTTTGCTTCATTTTCTAGATTCAGCTTCGAAATGAAGAAGACGGGACGTGCGACGTGCTGCTGGCGCCCACAGCCAGTACCCGCATCGACGCCGAGAGCCGCCATCATCGACCGACGCTAGGTCAGTGCTAATTCACTGAAGCGTCAACATTTGCTCCGGCGGTCGACGCACAAGTCGACACAAACTTGCAGTCGCATCGATCCGAGCTCGCGTCGATCGACACAATGACTAGTCGATGCGAGCACCCAGGCATGCATCGACGCCGACACTCGACTCGTGTCGATTGACTCTATGACAGTTTAAGCGGTTATTTTTGGAAAATCTATAAATCTCGTTGGTTTCTTCAGAAATGGGGTGGCCTGACTTGGGGGAAAGGTTCCACATCACAGAATTCCCTCGGTTCTTATCCCTTTTCAATCGCATGCAATAGTTGAAGATCGCAAGATCAAGTGTTGGTTTCCTCATTTTTTATTCGTCTTCATTTTACTTTTCAGTTCTCAAATGTAGTTTTTTAGATTTTAGATGTTAGAGACTAGTTCGTAGTTTGTAGTTTAAATTGCTAGTTTGAACATCGTTACTTTCTTGCTTTTAATTCGTATTTCATATTCGCTTCCTTATTAACGTTCTCGTTAAGATTATGATATTTTTGTGTTGCTTAATAGTTTAGTTACAATTTATTAAATATGTCAATGGTTGTCGGCTAGAATTTTCCGGTCTAGTACCTAGAGTCATTTAGAACCATCTCTCGGGATGATTCGACGCTTAATCGACGAGTCGGGATTGACAACCCTGACTCGTAGGTAAGGTGCTCGATGAAATCCCCGAGTGATCGTGGAGATGATTCTAGCGCACTAGAACCCTCGCTTTCTTACTTTTGATTTTATTGCTCACAGTTTAATTCATCGTCGTAGATGTTAGAACTTCTCAAACTAAAATTGGATCGTGTGTTTAGTTTAGTCTTTTTCTTCATTTTCTCATTCGTAAAACCAAACACCGAAATAACTTCCGAATTAGTCTTCCTTGAGATTCGACTCGAGTCCAACTTACCACCTACACCTGCTCCGTTCTTTTACGGACGAGTTTTTTATTTTTAATAAAAAGTAGGTGTAAAAAGTTCGATTCAAAATTTGGCGCCGTTGCCGGGGAAGGCTAAAGGTCGCGATTTTGGTGTTTGCTATTAGTTACTTTTGTTCGTATTCTTATTTGATTATTTGTGTTAGTGTTCATTTGTGATTTTTGTTTTTATTTGTTTTTGTTCTTTCTGGTATGTTTAATCTCGTTTGTTGAGTGTGTGCTTTGCAGCCACATCTTTTAAAATTCGAGATTAATTCGACTGAAGATGGCAAACTATCGAGCTAGTTCGCCAAGTTCCGATTGTCAAGTTCCTCCATCGTATTATGACCCGTATTTTCCGAGCGGTAGAGAATGGGCCCATACTTTTGATTATTCCGGCCCATATCCTTCAAGTCTCTATAATCCGAGCATGGATTCTTATGCACCGTCTTGTGGCTATTATGAACCGGGTTTTGACGATTCTTATGCTCAACTCGCCCCACCTTATTCTTACTCAAGCGCTGACTCGTATGCTCCACCATTTCAAGATTTCTATTCTTCGAGCTACGACGTTTACACTCCACCCACCTCTAATACATGTACTCCGAGCGGCGATCTTTACGCCATAATTTCTTAAGATTTGTCCATGTCCCTTTTCTCGGAATTTGAATCTTATGTAACCAAGATTTTGGATTAGGTTCAACGGATGGATGAACGCATGGATCGCCTCGAGATTCAATTAGAGCAACTTATTAAAGAGGCGTACGGGCTTGAACAACCTTGTCATGAGGAGATGCCCATCATTGATGTGAAAGATTAGATGTTGGTTGAGGGAAGTTCAAGCTCTGATAATCTTTTAAACGAAGTGTGCAAGGAGGTGTAATTGGTAGGTGAGGCAAAAAGGTTGGAAGTCGGCATTAGCTCTCCCGTGCTTTTTGAGGATGTTGTACAAGACTGTATGGGAGAGTCGCCTTCGGGTGGATTTAATAAACCTCATACCGTGCCACCTGACGTTTTGTATGAACATGAGATGGAGGCATTTGAAGGGATAGTTGAGAAGGAGTCCGTTTTCCCTCTTTTAAGCCCGATTCTGACTTTACCTAACTTTGAGGGCGTTGAGGCGGTGATCAAGGAAACAAAAGAGCATGGTTTGTTTGATAGACATTTCATTTGCTCGACAGATGTTCTAATTCTTCTTTTGATCAAGGATCACCCCCATGTTAAAATTGTCCTTTGATATATTCGAGGTGATCGATTACCCGCGGTTCTGACCTCTGAAGATAGTTGGAGTTTTCACCCCTTGCTTTTCGTGCCCGCCTTGGTGATTATCATCTCTGGTTCTTGCTCTTGGAGAACACTAAGGCGTGGCACAATCTTCATTTATTTTTAGATCCGGGATGACAACGACCGTGGACGTCATCAAGCTTTTGACGTTAAATAAGCGCTTCTTCGGAGGCAACCCAAGCCTTTTAACTTTGTTGTTTTTGTGTGTTTCTGTTTCTTTTCGTTTTAAGTTCCCCTCGACTTTTGAAGCCCGTTGGACATTTTTGGACACTCGACTCATCACCATAAGAGCGATTTCAGGGACATCTCTATCTTTCTCTTACCTTTAACCATACTTAGCTTAATTTTTGGTATTATACAATGTGGACATTGTATGGTTTAAGTGTGGGGGGTTTGTCCTTGGTTAGTTAAGTTTTCATATGATTGGTTGTGGTTGATTTGAGTCGTGTGTATTTATATTTGACTGGAACCTTGACGAAATGACGTGGTTAGATGCTTTGTTTATTATATGTAGACTTCCATTCGAACACTAGTGTAATTGTGGGGAATGATGTGTAAAGAATCTATGAAGTGTCTTGTCCTCTGTTTTAATCTTGTTTCGTTCCAAAGAGTCGAATACTCTCTACTAGCCCTGTTTTCCAATACCCTCTATAGGACTTTATGTAATTCTTCTTTTTATTTTTGGAGATATTAAAACTCCACGTGCGAAATTGCAGAATGTTATTAGGTGTACTTAGCAACGTAAGATTGGAGTCAATGAACTCTCATTTTTTATTTATGTAAATTATGCTCGTTTAGTACCTCATCTCTTTGGGTACTCTTAAAAAGAAAAAAAAAGAAAAAGAATAAAAAAATAAGTACAAGAAGAGAAATCATTGTACAAGTTAAGTTCTTATTTTTGTTTTTCTTAGATTGTATTGCTAAAGAGGTATATAGATGACTGGGCTAGTCGAGTGACGACTTGGCGGTTTGTTCATGGATAGACTTTGGCCGAGGCATGGATGGATGACGTACATGGATGTCAACTCAGTACTTTTAGGTGTTCGAAAGCTAGTCTAAATCTCTTATCTCAACATTATCGTGTCGTCCTTTTAGTTGAGTTTTCAGTCGATTTAAAGCATTAGCTTCTTGAATCATTTGAATGCATTAGTGATTAGGTCATCGGGTAGTTAGCTTTTCCTTGTCTACATCTAGATTTGATTTTGCTTGAGGACAAGCAAAAATATAAGTGTGGGGGAGTTGATTTGCACATATTTGTATGTGTTATTCGTGTGTTTTTGCATTGTATTTTGTTTGTTTTTACGGGTTTTAAAGTTATCTTCTTCTCATTTTTCTTCCTTTTGATATTTTTCATTTCGTATCTTGTTTAATGTTTTTCTACTTTATTTTATAAGTAATAATCTCATTTTGCTTAATTTTATGGATTCATCTTCGAAACAAAGAAGACGGGACATGCGACGTGCTGTCGACGCCCGCAATCAGTGCCCTCATCGACGCCGGGAGCCGCCCACGCCGACCGACGCTAGGTCGATGCTAACTCTCTGAAGCGTTGACCTTTGCTCCATCGGTCGACGCACAAGTCGACACAAACTTGCAGTCGCATCGATCCGAGCTCGCATCGATCGACGCAATGCCTGGTCGACGCGAGCACCCAGGCACGCATCGACGCCGACACTCGACTCGCATCGATCGATGCTATGACGGTTTTAGCGGTTATTTTTGGGAAAATCTATAAAAACCCATTGGTTTCTTCAGAAATGGGGTGGCCTAACTGGGGGAAAAGGTTCCACATCACAGAATCCCTTTGGTTCTTGTCCCCTTTCAATCGCATGCAATAGTTGAAGATCGCAAGATCAAGTATTTGCTTCCTCGTTTGTTCTTCGTCTTCATTTTACTTTTCAGTTCTTAAATGTAGTTTTTAGATTTTAGATGTAAGATAGATTAGTTCCTAGTTTGTAGTTTAAATCGCTAGTTTGAACATTGTTACTTTCTTTCTTTTAATTCGTATTTCATATTCACTTCCTTATTAACGTTCTCGTTAAGATTATGATATTTTTGTGTTTCTTAGTAATTTAGTTACGATTTTTATTAAATATGTCAATGGTTGTCGGCTAGAATTTATTAGTCTAGTGCCTAGAGTCATTTAGAACCATCTTTCGGGACGATTCGACGCTTAATCGACGAGTCGGGATTGACAACCCTGACTCGTAGGTAAGGTGCTCGATGAAATTCCCGAGTGATCGTGGAGATGATTCTAGCGCACTAGAACCCTCGATTTCTTACTTTCGATTTTATTGCTCGCAGTTTAATTCATCGTCGTAGATGTTAGAACTTCTCAAACCAAAATTGGATCATGTGTTTAGTTTAGTCTTTTTCTTCATTTTCTCATTCTTAAAACCAAACACCGAAATAACTTCCGAATTAGTCTTACTTGAGATTCGACTCGAGTCCAACTTACCACCTACAGCTGCTCCGTTCTCTTGCGGACGAGCTTTTTATTTTTAATAAAAAGTAGGTGTAAAAAGTTCGATTCACAACTGAAAAGACCACACTTATTAGGGGCGAGCAATGGCACGCGACGTTGCAGATGTCGTACTGTCCAGTTGAAAAGACCACACTTATTCAGGGCAAGCAATGGCACGCGACATTGTAGAAGTCGTATTGTTCAGCTGAAAAGATCACACTTATTCGAGGCGAGTAATGGCACGCGACGTTGCAGAAGCCGTATTGTTCAGCTGAAAAGACCACACTTATCTGGGGCGAGCAATGGCACGCGATGTTGCAGATGTCGTATTGCTCAGCTTAAAAGACCACACTTATTTGGGGCAAGAAATGGCATATGACGTTGCAGATGTCGTACAGTTCAGCTGAAAAGACCACACTTATTCGGGGCGAGCAATGGCACGCGACGTTGCAGATATCGTACTGTTCAGCTGAAAAGACCACACTTATTCGGGGCGAGCAATGGCACGCGACGTTGCCGATATCGTACTGTTCAGCTAAAAAGATCACACTTATTCGGGGCAAGCAATGGCACGCGACGTTGCAGATGTCGTACTGTTCAACTGAAAAGATCGTAGACTTCACCAATCCAATAGATACTTATCTGTCATATTGTTCATTCGAAAAGAATATAAATTGGTGCGATTTCCTATGGCACGTGAATTCAGGGTTGTGCATACTGTTCAACTGAGAAGACTACACAATTGTACAATTGTGTTGTACAATTTACCCTTACCCATGTGACACCAACCAGTGAAATAACAACACAACTGTACAAATTCATTGTTGTTGTTTACATATATTTACAAACAACAAAAATTGAATACGAAATATTAAAAAGATGGGGTTAAGTTGGCATGTGAAATCTTACAACATGATGTGTGTTGCATTGAGAAGACCGAACAACACACATACATCTTAGTTCATTGTATCTATATAAACATGAGGAAAAACAATCAAGAAATATAAATTAATACAAGATCAAGTTCTGTCCATACAAATACAGAGGCTAATGGCTAATTTTGATGAAGTTCATCCTGATGTGAGATTTATTGAAGATGGTTTTTATTATCCGGAAAGAACCATGTCAAACATGGAGATGGATCAAGTAATTATAGATTTTTTTATTTCTCAAAAAAGATGGGGTCGAAAGAGGAGCAAAAATAGGAGAGAGAAGTTTGAGCGTTGGGCAGGTAACAAATTTACTTTGTGACCGATTTGCATATCCTTCTACTACTGATGAGGTTGATGATAGAATATAGGAAATGGAAAGAAGGTATTTCTACTACTATTACTTATTTATAGATCGTGGAGTTTATAGGGATCGTGAACGTAAACGAGTCTCTGTTGATACTACCGTCTCCCATTATTTTCTTGATGTAAGTTCGAATCAAACCCTCTGCCTACAAGGATATATGTTTGTTTTTTTGTATATACATTACTAACTTAATTTTTTTATGAAGGAATACAATGGTATTATACCGACACACAAGTACTACCTGTTGGATGAGCCACCAATGTGGAGAAGCTTGAAGGAGTTTTCGGATGAATTATTATCATCGTGTTACACACATAAATAGTATGAATGTTTTGGTGTTTTTAATCTTCGAATTTCCAGTTAAGTCAGTATTCTAGTATGTAATAAGATGGGTTTGGGACGACCTCAGTTTTATTGTGCAAGATGAATTATGTAATGTACAAATTCGTAATATGTTCACTTCATTAAGTGAAAATATGTATAAGTATTTGTTGGAATGTATTTTCCTGACCACATGTCAATTTCCCAATGATATTTTTTTCTATAAACATATCTAATAAGTGCATATCATAAAAAGGGGAAATCATAATAATGTCTTAAAATCATAAGAAGCTTTATTTCACAATTAAAAGAAAATAAGATTATAATAAGAATTACAGTAATTTGATATTACATATGTGATCACATTCGTAACGGTGGATTTCCAATGATATTGTGGTATTAAAAATGAAATTTAAATAATCTTTATTGAATACCAGATCCATTAAACCAAACAGAGGTTCTCCATTTATTAGATATGCAGCAGTAAACTCAGCATCGCCTGCCATGTCGTTCCAAAAATGTACAAGCCACTCAGGCGCTTGGACATTGTTGGTCTCGTGATCCCAAGTACAGTGCTCGTTTCCCAGCATCATATGAAAATACTTGTATCGTTTTTCAAAAAGTTCAACTCGAGCGGTTACGTCATCCATTGTGAAGTCTTTTCTGAACGTAACATTGATTTTGTCCAACAAGATCCACGTGATATTGTTGCGTAATCCTCTTCTGGGATTGTAGACACCATTGAGCTTACTCTCACGGAGGTCGTCAACCAGCTTAGTATCCATATGGATTATCCACTCTGTTAAATTTTTATCTTAGAAAAAGAAATCTTCCTCGAAATTAAAATTTAGTACATTGTTAGGCTGATGGGAACTCATTTTTTTCTTTTTCTTATGGGATACCTAGATGGTAGAGAAAACTAAAGAAGTAAGTGAATAAGGGTTTAGAAAATCTAGTCCAATATTCAAAATTTATAGATGAGTTACAACTTCACAATACATTTTTATTAAATGTGTAGCCTATGTCACAGCTAAAGTGGAAAAAACTTTTGGTTAATGTGTTGTGTTGTCACCACCAAGGTTGGATAAACATTAAATAAATAGTTTTATTAAATAAAGGAAAAATGAAAGATTATACATTAGATTAAATAAAAAATAGCTAGCGTTACAAATTCAAACATTACAAATCAAACAGAGTACATAGTTGCACACTCAAATTAAGGTCATTCCGATCTCATTTTATCACACAATTGAACATTAACACATTGAGAATGCATCAATTGAAAGATGCTTCCATCTTCTTCCACCATGGTGGCACGTCATACAAATAATATCTGCGTGATGCATGATCACCGTATTCCTTCATTAAAAAAATATTCGGGGCGAGGGGTTTAAGAACTAGGGTCGATTTATGAAACTTGTTAAGGTCAAGATGTATGGTTTGGGGCGATCAACTCATTTTTTCTCTTTATTATGTTTTATGGTATTATCAAATAATGACAATAAAAATATGCGGGGCGATGGTTTAAGAATTAGGATCGATTTCTGAAACTAGTTAGGGTCGATATGTGTTTTTTGGGGCGATCAGCTCATTAACGGGACTCGGCAGGTCTTCGAGAACATTACTAGGTGTCGGGGATGTAGCAACTATATCATTAGGAGACTGCTCCCCAACTGTATCAGAACCTACATGCACAACGCTCTGTTTGGGAGTATGAACCTGTGATAACATCACTGTAATCATTTAATAAAAAAATATATAATATAATATAATATAATATAATATAACATAATATAATAGTCCAGCTAAAATAAGAAACAAATTTGAACTTCACATGAATATTTGACCTCACTCAGTTCCTCCGAGAATCTCGGTATATTCTCGCCACATGATCGAGATTTACCCGCCTCAATCGTCTTCACATCATCCTCGACAGACGATGGCCTAATGGTCGGTGTAGGAGTAAGAACCTGAGATTTCATTACTGTCATCAATAATAATTATCTAATAAAAATTAGAAAAATTTCAAGCCATATATATATTTAAGTACACTCACATCCTCAGTGGATCCTAGTACATCGTCAGCAGATGGTTGTAATGTGATCACCTCAGTTGTCTCCAAATCAAGCTTCTCTGGTAGAGGTGTCTCGAATAACTTTATAGGCTCAACTTCATCGGATGATGGCACAATGGTCGGTGGAGGAGTAAGAACCTAGGATATTAGAATGTGTTAATCATTAATAAAATAATCAAACAAACATAGGAAAAATAAAATAAAATAATATCTAATGTGAAAAGTAATTCTCTCACATCTCTGGAAGGTCTCGGTACATCCTCGGGCCGTGGTCGTGATGTAGCCTCGCCAATCATCTCAACAGCCCATGCAGCAGCCGACTCGAACCTCCGCGTAGCTTCATCAATCATCGCTACCGCTGTCATCGCTGTCGACTCAATTCGGCTGATAGCGTTTGCGGTTGCTACAGACGATGCCGACTCGATTAAACTGATAGCCTGAGTCGCAAACACAAATGCCGTAGACTCAAATCGGCTGGTAGCTACAGATGCTACCTACTCGATTTTACTCGTAGATTCTATCGCCACTATGGTTATCATAGACTCGAATCAGCTGATAGCTACAGATGCTACCGACTCGATTCTACTCATAGCCTTTGTCGCCGCTATGGATGTCGTAGACTTGAATCGGCTAATTGCCTCGGTCACCACGGTCTTCAGAAATGAGGATAGATTAGGATGAGTCATGGTTGAAATAAAATCAAAATCAAATAAATATAAATAAAGGTAACATTTGAAATCCCATAAAATCTAACTACCGATATAGGTGGGATCGTCTTCGATGAAGAGGGGGCGTTCATACACATTGCAGGTGGAGGGGTGCACGTCAACAGAGTTGCACAAGGATTATCGGTCGATGGAAAAGGTAGATTCCAATCAGGCTCGACAATAAGATCCTGATGCTGCAATACGCGTTGATCCAATCTAACCGCTGCTTTTATCCTCGGTTCATTAGCCTTCTCCTCCACCCCACCATGGAAATATTGGATTCCATTCAATATGTCCATGTCGATATCAACCATGTATGGTTGTCTCCTCTCATCCTCAGAGGACTCAATCTGCATGCACTGTTAGACAACGATATCAATCCATAGAAAGTTTTAAATTTTAAATTTAAATAGAACCTACACATATGGATATGGATAATAAGAATAAGAATATCGAAAAGAACTTACATCAGCTCTACTTAACAAGGCCAATTGGACGTGGGTAGTCTTCAAACAACGCCACCGCAAGCCTCTGGGAATTGTCATCACAGTCCCTGATGGCTTCCCAAGACGACTCCCTAAAGCGGGAATGCTCTCATATGCCCACCACTGACATTTTAAATAATGAACGACAAATAAGAATAAAAAACAACGATGAAGTGCCATCGGGAATGCACAGATTTTGTAGGAAAATAACAAAAAAAAAACACTTGTTTGTCACACTTATTACCTAAAGTGCCATCGAGAATGCATAGATTTTATACTCTTCAGAGACATGCGTCTCCATGGACTCCAAATAGTGGCACAAGCGCTAAATGACAGACTTTCCCCATGAAAACGTGTCCCACAATTCCAAATCCTCAACTAACACCCAAATCCACTTTGGATGCCTTGTAATCAACCCCATAGAGCAACAACATCAGTACTAATGTTTTTGCCACTTTCGCTGCGTCGTCAGGTGTGGCAGAGAAAACTTCGTCCTCAAACTTGTTTTGCAATTCTCTTGGACGGACAATCTCAACTTCAAACATCGGTGTATAAACTTTCAAGGGGAATTTGTAAATCTACAGCCTATGGGTCGAAAGGGAATGTCCCGAACCGAAGCCTTGAAACCATACAAAATTCCTTTTTCGGTAAACGGATATTTGTATGGTTTACACGGAATCATCTCTCGTATTTGTTCCTCTCCTGTGGATTTTTTTATCAACACCTCTCTGTGCAACAAACCAACCAATACTGGTCCACAGATACTACTCTCCCTCGGAAACCTCAGAAAATGTCTGGAACAGGACTCTTGAAATGCCTCTAACTAATCAATATGTCGCAATCTTTCGGCTATCACTGACATCTGCCCAAAACATTTGATTTTTGTAACAAAAATCGTTCCTCTTTCCATATCCACTCCCAATTATCCTGGAAAAAAATATAAAATATAACAATAAACATACAGTTCAGATGAATTAATAACTACTCGACCCAAACAAAACCGCTCAACCTAAATATTTTGAACTACTCGACCCTAAATATACCTCTCGCCTACAACAAATGTTCAGTGATCGCCCCAAACAACCCTTATCGACCCAAACACTGTTAACTACTCGACTCAAATAATTATAACCTCTCGGCCAAAACTACTTTTTCATGAAATACAAGAAATTTTTATCTGTCGACCCTAATAAAACAGATCGACCCAAACATAAGGTGACTCTTGACCCATATAATTAAACGGCTCGACCCTAAAATAAAATAAAAAAAGGAAATACTATAATTTTGAATCTGTCGACCCTAATAAAAAAGATCGTCCCAAACATCAGGCGACTTTTGACCCAAATAATTAAATAACTCGCCCCAAGCAGGCATAAACATACTCGGGTCGACAAATAAACCTGATCGCCTCAAATATGAAACTAATCGACCCGAAAAACTATCAATTCTCGCCCTAAACATATATCGTTCGACCTAAATACAACTACCCACCCCAAATTATTGAACAACTCGACCAAATTAGTGAACAACTCGACCCTGATTTCCCATTGCGAATCTGACCTATTTCAACCAGCAAAAAAAAGTAACAATATTTAGGTGGCTAATTTGCGATACCTCAGGGCCGGAATGGCGTGTTCGTTGCAGCGGAGCGACGTCGTTCTTTTTTGTCCTCTTAGTGTTGCCAGCCTCCCCACTCACCTTCCTCTTCCTTTTCGCAGCTCCGGTATTGTCATACTCAGACACTTTGTTGTGTTTTGTTTTGAAATCGCCGGTTTTGTTATTATATCGCCGGAGAAGAAGAAGTGAAAAGATAAGATTAAGATTAAAATTAAGATAAGATTACCTCCAACAGGGAGAAACGACCACAAATCTACTTCACCAAAGAATCGAAAAAAAGGTCACAAGGGCAAACCTTCAGGTGTCCTATATTTTTAGTAGTACTAATTTTATACATTTTGGTCATTGATTGTTTAGGTTCCAGTGATTTCTTCTTTACTTTCTAGATTAATTTGTCACTTGTTTTCTGAAACTGATGTTATATAGAATAATTATATATATATATATATATATATATATATATATATATATGGGTTCAAATGAGAAACCCGTCATTATATGTGAACCTAGGGACTAATCCTGGCCTTAGATCTAATATTGCACAGTGCAATTATATGTCCAGGTTCATTGTGCTTTTTACACAGTACTGTAGTGCTAAAATCAGTCCATTTTTTTAATTTAATTATATATATATATATATATATATATATTATATATATATATATATATTTACGTTTTAAAACATGCAATATGTATCTTAAATTGTAGATCTTGAGAATGTGATTAATTTGATATATATTTCATTCAAAACGAATAAAATTTGAAAAAGTTATGGTTTGTTGAAGATTTGAGTTTCATTTCAAATTTTTGAATTTGCAGTTTATAGACGAAATTTGCGATGCTTTTTGTATACAATCGTAGTGTTTTTTTTTCTTAATCTATTGTGCTTTCTAAAGAACAATGTAGTGCTCTTTGTAAACGTTGATATATGTCCAAAATACCATTTTTAATTAATTAATGCATTTTTTTTACATTATTACCATGCTGACATGTCATGATCTCAACCATCAAGATTATCCAATCTAATGGTCCAAGATGAGTCCCTAGGTTCACATATAATGACGGGTTCTCATTTTGAACCCAACCCTATATATATATAATATATATTATATATATATATATATATATATATATATATGATTGGGTTCAAATGAGAAACCCCGTCATTATATGTGAACCTAGGGACTAATCCTGGCCTTAGATCTAATATTGTACAGTGCAATTATATGTCCAGGTTCATTGTGCTTTTTACACAGTACTGTAGTGCTAAAATCAGTCCAATTTTTTTTATTTAATTATTATATATATATATATATATATATATATATATATATATATATATATATTTTTACGTTTTAAAATATGCAATATGTATTTTAAATTGTAGATCTTGAGAATGTGATTAATTTGATATATATTTCATTCAAAACGAATAAAATTTGAAAAAGTTATGGTTTGTTGAAGATTTGAGTTTCATTTCAAATTTTTGAATTTGCAGTTTATAGACGAAATTTGCCGATGCTTTTTTTATACAATCGTAGTGTTTTTTTTTTCTTAATCTATTGTGCTTTCTAAAGAACAATGTAGTGCTCTTTGTAAACGTTGATATATGTACAAAATACCATTTTTAATTAATTAATGCTTTTTACATTTACCAGCTACATGTCATGATCTCAACCATCAAGATTATCCCAATCTAATGGTCAAGATGAGTTCCTAGGTTCAGCATATAATGACGGGTTCTTCATTTGAACCCAACCCTATATATATATATATATATATATATATATATATATATATATATATATATATATATATATATATATGTGTGTGTGTGTGTGTGGTGTGTGTGTGTGTGTGTGTGTGTGTGTGTGTGTGTGTGTGCGCGCGCGTGTGTGTATGAGTGAGTTCAAATGGAAACCATGTCATTATATGCGAACATGCGAACTAGTGCTTTTATTATATACAAATAGTGCTTTATTGATATTCTAGTTATATACACCAGCAGTGCTTTTATTATACAATCCCAATACTTTTAATCAAATAAGGAAATATACAAAAAAATCTGATACGTGCTTTATTGATATTCTAGTTATATACCACCAGCAGTGGTTTTTATTATACAATCTCAATACTTTTAATCAAATAAGGAAATATACAAAAAAATCTGATTAATCCATTTAATTAGAGGCTCATAAATGACTCTAGGTTCAATCATCATTAATATTAATTAGG
Source organism: Phtheirospermum japonicum (assembly GCA_014905375.1). Lineage (NCBI taxonomy): Eukaryota > Viridiplantae > Streptophyta > Magnoliopsida > Lamiales > Orobanchaceae > Phtheirospermum > Phtheirospermum japonicum. The sequence continues at coordinate 24,821 of BMAC01000187.1, forward strand.
GTATCTATCATAATTATGTTATGGAAAATACCTACATAACTAAAAAAAAAAATTCATACGTGAACGTTTTCTCC
>BMAC01000187.1:33270-52808 GCA_014905375.1 Phtheirospermum japonicum
TCAGACCCAGATAGGTTTTTCAGCAGGAACTTGAGTTCTCTCTATCTGTGATGTATTAAAAAAACTCCCTTGCAATGTCGTGTAAGATCAAATTTACCAACACTTGATCAATCGAGTCAATCTCAAGATTTACCAAAGCATTAACGTTGGGGTCCACTTATTATTAATACTTTTATTATATTTTAAACTTTTTTCTGATGGGTTTTTTGGATGATTTTGCATACATTCATGTTTGCTCCTTCTACAGCAATTAGCAAGTAGAGATTTTTTTGTCAGTTATTTAATCATTTATTTATTTATTTATGTTTCTCCTCAAACAAACAATAGCTTCGACACGTAATTAAGGAAAAAATTTGGTGACGATTACGAAACGGTGTTAATGGAAAAATATGGTAAGTTGTGGTTTTTTTTCATCTTGTGGATGTTATTTTATGGGAATTGTGCCTTTCTTTTTAAGAAAAATTTTAAATTTTCCTCTCTTTGGGTCCTGTCTTAATTTGGCGTTGGCCGTTTTATTTGGTCTGCGTGCGTGCATGATCATCTGATGATGGTAGCCCTATATATGTTGGTTCTCTCAGTTTTGCCACCTAATGCGTTTGGAACCTATGAAAAACCATGCAGACTATTTCTACCATTACCACTGTATCCTATTATTTATTTATTATTGTACCTAAAAGTTAATCTTATTACAAGCTGTTTTTTGTTCTTCCAATTCTTACCCGTTCCTACATTGCAGGTGCTACAAAGTATGACTTATATTGCTAAGGAGACTTAGTTGGGCTGGGCAAAGGTCCAGTTGGCCCAACCCCTCCCTCCATCTCCGTGGTAAATGAGTACCTGGGTATACCTGACTCTATTTCTTCCCTCTGAAAGGAAAAAAAAACAAACAAACAAACGAGCAACTATTGCATAGTTTCACAAGTTTCATCATACATTAACCAATTATACATAGTAGTAGCCATGTAAAATCTAATACAAGAACAATCCACAAGGACCTTGATAATACATCAAATGCATTGTACAACAATCCACAATGACCAACAACAAAATATTTCAACTCCATTTCTTCTTCCAATTGAGCAAAATGCTTAAAACTTCTTTTTTTTCCCTTCCAATTGCCTCAAAATATCGTGGTAAAAAGTCTCTAAAAAAATGTAAGTTATAAATGTATGTAGCTAGCGGGGGTGATTCTATAAGTAGATTTGGATCGTACCCACCTAAAAGGTAAGGTACCCTTAGGTGAGTAGTCGGTCGTGTCGGTGTATTATCGGGCTGACCCGATAATACACGACACGTTAAGCTTATCGAGCCTAAATCTAAACCCTAATATGACAGGATAAAAATATGAAAAGTACGGCACGGTATGATAAGCTCGATAAGTAAAAATATTGAATTTATTTAATTCGACCAGTTAAGCACATTAAACTCGTTAACTAATAAAATACATGATTATCTTAATATAATATAATACATATCTATAAAATTTTGATACAAATTGGCAAATACATTTATATATCATAATATGACAAATGTACTAATGATAAATTAAGGATCATAAACACTACTAATTAGTAAATAAATTTAAAAATGGGAAGTTAAAATACTATAGTGCCTGTTTATTGGGCTAGAGTGATATCAATCTGTTTCTTAACGTGTCAGCCCGATAAGGCCCAACCCGATAAGCCTCAGTCCAACCATATAATTTCGTATCGGTCAATCATGTCGTGCTTCATGTTGTCACTCTTATAGGTGAGTGACATTATTAATATAAATTTCAAAGAAAATTGGGGATTTTTTATAATATTTCACATTAATTTCGAAATTGTAATATTAAAATTAAAAAATCAAAAATCAGTATTAGACTTATTAGAACTACACCACAGCCTCAATACATACATAATTTATGAAAACACACCCTAATATTAGTAATCTATTTCTTCCTTTCTTGAGAATATGAAATGTTCATCCCATATCGATTTAAGTCATTAAGAGACACGACTTAGAAAGAACTCGTCGCACTACAATTAATCTCATCCTATTGCGAGGAAGATTTCACACTTTCTCTATTTTCAAAAGAGTAGTGTGTGAATCATTGGAAAATTTTCATTTTTGATCCATTATGTTGGCCACTTTCCAGAAAGGGTACGTGATATTGGTCAGCATCAAATCACATCTTCTAAGTTGGCAAATTTATCAAATAAGGTGCACATAAGCCCGATCAGGCTTCTATGTTTACGTGGCATGACTGAACCATTTCTTATTATTTTTTATTTAAATTAAATTGAGAAATTAACAAACTGACCCTAACTACCTAAGTTACCCTCAACTTACTAGACATATGGGCGTCCGTTCATTGCCTAACACTTAGTCCCCGTAAAGATCTCTGCAACCTTTGAAATCCTCATCCTTAAGCCCTAAATCTCCAAAATTCACCCAAAAATACAGTGCAAAATCCAGATTAATTAAAGGTAATTGAAGAATATCCATTTGTTTTCGTGATTCGGACGCGAATATGAGGCTTAGAGATTTAGATAAGAATCACAGGCTCCCACCCAGATACAATAATTCTACTTATAAATGCTTCATACATAATTTATGTTCGATTGTTCTTTATTGTAAGAGTTCTGGGTTACTATGACATATGTAGGGTAAAGTAGGGTTTTTGTTCGATTTGGTTGTTAGTATGCGTCAATGAGTTATTTATTGTTTTCGAATTAGGCTTTTGGATTTTTTATGGTTGTTGGTATAATAATTGCGTTCTTATTGTTTTGAAAACAGATATTCTGACATGTTTGATTTATTTTTTGCTTTTTTGTGTGTGTTTTTTATCAAAGTTTGTGGGTATACATTGGTCTTGCCATTTTTTTATTGTTTTGTACTAAGTGCATATGACATGTAAGATCATGTAGAAGAATCTTCTTCTTATTATATGACCTTTGTCAATAAATTCTTATCTGAAGCATTATTTTTTTCTTTATTTGCTTTTCAGACAGTACAACCAAATTACTCACTATATGTCTTCACTATGGGGGTATTTTTGATGTGGGCGAATTTTCAGCATATTTAGGTGGATCTCAAATTGTGCTTGACTTTTGTGAACTAGATAGTGTTAGCATTTATGAGTTTAAAAAATTGGTAGAGGTAGAAGGTGTCAAATTACCTATGAGACTCTATTACAGAATAAAAGGTGGTGGTTTTGTGTTGATTAAGACAGACTCTGATTTGCATAAGTTATGTGTAGATAGCCTGGATTCTCTAAAGGAGGTTAATCTATATTTTGAGGGTAGTGAGTCTGAACTTGAACAAGGTCAACCTGCTAATGTAAAAGATGTGGGTAGTATTGATGGGCTAGATGGGGAGGGTTGTATTGATGGGCTAGATGGGGAGTGTTGTGTTGATGGGCTGGCTGGGGAGGGTTGTATTAATGGGCTAGATGGAGAGGGTGGTATTGAAGAGGATTTTGATGAAGGAGAGTTAGATGGAGAGGGTAGCAAAGGGAAGGATGAGGGAGAACTTGAGGATTTAGAGAATAGTGATTATGATATGGAAGAAGAAACAAATGATGACAATATTTTTAATGAGAATGTAGATTTTGATGTTGAATGGTTAGGTGATGATACATTAGCCAATGAACATGAGCAACCTAATGGTAGAGATTCAAGGGATGAGGATATCATGGTTTTGATCCCGCTATTCGGAGGTTCGAATCCTTACATCCCAGCGCATATCCATTTTTATGCTCGATTATTCCCATAGAAAGAAGTAGGGGTGGTAGAAGTTAATCTATATTCATTTTAATATTTGTGTCTATTTGAATCTCATTAACAAATAGTCAAGTCAAATTAGACATATTTTTCCCAAATCTGATAAGTTACTAAAAATATTCTTCTTTTTTTCTTTCTATTTTTATAAATTAGTAATATTTTATGAGTTTTGCCCAGATTTTTCACTTAGCTTATCTACTCCTTTAGTTTTTAGTTTAGATTTTTTTTTTGAACAAGTGATGATGATTTAGTGAGTCAAGATGGTTCTGGTGATGAAAAATATGGCCTTAAATTTTCTGTTTTTAATCCACTTGAAGTATTTGATCCTAACTTCAAAACTAGCATGCTCTTTGACACAAAAGCTGAACTTAGGAAAGCTATTCATTCTAGTGCTATTAAGTGTAAGATAAATGTTAAAATAACCAAAAAAGATAAAATTTATGTTCATGCTAAATGTGTTGATAAAACATGTGGATGGAAGCTTCATGTACTTAAGCTTGTATATGTTGTCACTTACCAAGTCATAAAGTTTACCCCACTCCACACTTGTGCTAGTACTATCAAGGTGAAAATTTTGACATCTTCTTGGTTGGCTGAAAAACAACAAAACAAGTTTAAAAATGATCCAAAGAGGGGGGCAAAGGGATTTAGGAAGGATGTGGTTGGGGAGCTTAAGGTGCATATGTCTAATCAACAAGCATATAGGTGTAAGATGAAAGACATAGCAAACCTATATGGGACTTTTGATGATAAATATGAGTTTTTTGTGCGATTACTATGAAGAAGTTAGAACAAGCAACACTGGTAGTACAGTAATTTTAGGAACTGATGAAACTACTGGTGAGAATCTATTTGATAGGTTTTACACTTATTTGCATGCACTGAAAGAGGGGTTTAAAAGGGGTTGTAATCCATTAATTAGGGTGTATGGTTGCTTCTTGAAGGGGCCACATGAGGGAACTCTAATAACTGCAGTAGGTGTGGACCCTAATAAAAATATTTTTCCCATTGCATATTCTGTTGTTTCTATAGAGAATAAAGATAACTAGGCATGGTTTTTACACCTTCTCAAAAAAGACCTAGATATTGAGAAAGATTATGAGGGGACATACATCTCAGACAAGCAAAAAGGATTGATTGCTGCAATGCAAGAGATCTTCCCCAATGCTGACCAGAGGTTTTGTGCTAGAGATTTGCATGAGAATTGGAAGAAGACTGGGTTTAGAGGTCAGTTGCTGAAGAATGCTTTTTGGATGGCAGCTAAAGCATGCACAGTGAATGAATTCAGAAGAAGAATGGCTACACTTAGGGTTATAGATGAGCAAGCATGTGACTGGTTCAATGATAAAGCACCCCACCAGTGGAGTAGGTCTCATTTTAATTCCTTCCCTAAGTGTGACATATTGATAAACAATGCTTGTGATACATTTAATGGCAACATCCTTGAAGCTAGGGATAAACCCATTGTGTCTACGCTGCAGTAGATCATGGAGTACTTAATGAAGAGAATGCCAAAGAATAGGGATAATGAAAATACAAACTGGAGTGGTACTTTTTGTCCTGAGATTCAAGAGATACTTGATGGACATGTGGAAAATTTGGTTGAGTGTATACCCATTAAGGCTGATGAGTACAATTTAAAGATTGAGTGTGCTAATGAGGATCAGTTTAAAGTGAACCTAAAGGATAAGAAATATGGACGTAGAAGTGGGAATTGAGTGGAATCCCTTGCATTCATGCTGTTAGTGCTATTCACTTCAAGGAGTGGGACCTGGATGATTTTGTTGATCCTTGCTATAGGACTAAAATATACAAGAGAGTGTATGAGCCTACAGTTATGCCTATTAATGGCAGGAATTAGTGGACCCCCACTGGTTTTTTTGCCCCCATTACAACCAAACCTTGGAAGGGGAGCAGGTAGGCCAACCCAACCCAACTCAGAAGAAGAGAGCCTGATGAGACAAGAAGTTGTCGTAGCTGATAACAAGATTAAGGGGCAGCAAACTAGAGCCAAGTGCAGTAATTTTCAAGAAAATGAACACAACAAGAGAAGTTTCCCATTTCTGAAGCCATCCCACCCAACTCAGCCAGGAGAATCACTTTCGGAAGTTATCCCTCCCAAGCCAGCCAAGTTGAAGGTTAAGTAAATTATTTATTTATTTATTTATTTATTTTACATATTATCTATTGTGTAAACTTGTTTATTAATTTTATTCTTTCTTTTTTTATATTACGTAGGTAAGAAAATTGGGTCAGCAAAGAAGATCAACCAAGATTGCCACTGAGATGCCAACTCAAGACAGTGTGATTGGGGACAAACCAGCCAAAGCTAGGAAGAAAAATGTAAATAATTTCCAAACCCTAATTTTACTTTCTTTCAAACCCTATTTTTTTTTTCCAAATCACTATTGTAAACCCTAATACTCTATGAGTTTTGTTTTCAGCCAAATGATCCAATTAAGGCCATTGAGATACCAACCCAAGACACTATGATTGGGGACAAACCAGCCAAATCTAGAAAGAAAAATGTAACTAAATTTCCAAACCCTAATTTTACTTTATTTCAAACCCTTATTTTGTTTTTTTTTTTTTCAAATTACTATTGTAAACCATAATACTCTATGGGTTTTGTTTTCAGCCAAAAGGTGCAATTAAGGCCACTGAGATACCAACCCAAGACAGTTGTGACAATAGTTAAAGTAGTCAAAGCAAGGAAGAAAAATGTAAGTAAATTCTCAAACCCTAATTTTATATTTTCAAACCATAATGCTTTAATTTTCAAACCATAATTTTATATTCTCTTTTGTATTTCCAAACTCTAATACTTTAATTTTTCATATTGGTGTTTCAATCTCTAATATCTTATGTATTTTTTAGCCAAAAGGTGCAACCAACTAGGCAGTTGCTACAAGGCACACATAGCCCATCTATGCACCGGCAGTTCCAGCAAGGCAAGAATCCTGGTGGTGTCAAAATAATTGAACCTACTGTTGTTGGCCATTTCATACTTAGCCAGGAGTGTTGCATTACAAAAAGGGATACCTTACTAGAACAGATATTCAGTGAAAGTGGACAGAAGTACAGTTCTATTTCCAGCTTGGTTGCCACCCTAACCCCTAAGCTAAAGCAGCCTGGTGGCCAAGATTGGAAAGGGAACGAGCCTAAGTGGTTTTAGTGTTTTATGTACTTGTGATAGACAATCTTTATTTTGTGTAATGTGGTGATTTTGTTTTTTAAGATTGACAATCTTCTTTTGATGAAACTATGTAAGGTTTTCATTTTGGTAGGTGGTGTGTAATCTTGGTTTGGGATGACAATTGCCAGTTTATGTCAGTTTTGATAGATTGACAATCTTTTGTTGATCAAAATGTAATTCATGGTTTTTTAGATATGTGGTGTGTAAGGTTTTGTAAGCTAAAAAGGACAAAAACAAGAATTCTTAGTTGGGATTGCAATTGCCAATTTATGCCAGTTTGGGTTTTTAATGTCTTTTATTACTTGTTTGAATTGGTATATGTCTGGTTTTGCCTCATTTTACTCATTTATAACTTGTTTGAATTGGTAATATCCACCTTATATTGAAAGGTTACAATGTTAAGTTTCTATAAGTTTTTATGTAAATTAGGTGAACACAAACATACACAATTTCAATGACGTAGACATTAGACAAATTATAAATAAGTTAAACACAATTCAATGACTCATACATCACATACCAAACATTAAATTAAACAACCTTACATTAAGAAATTACATGAGATTAAACTTGTTAAATCACATCAAAATAGTTGCATAAAAATATTAATTACATAAATATTAAACTACCCTGCATTAAAAAACCCACATAGAAAAACTTGCTAAATCACATTAAAACAATTGCATAGAAGATTTCTGAGCCACAATCAATGGCAGAACCCAAAAAAAATAAGAAAATGGGCTCATTGCAGATTTTAGACGACACCCACACATTTTTCAATTGGATTACTCAATCACTAATTTTCAACCACATCACCAGTAGAATCACCTAGGGAATTACGAGCCATACTTGCACCTTCTTCTTCTTTCAAGTTATAACTTCCATTTGGGAATCATATTTCTCCTTCAACCTATTAATTTCAACTTCATGTTTCTCCTCCATTGACTTTATTTCATCTAGAAGCTCTGCGATTTTACGAGATGATAAGGGATCATCCCAATTGAAAAAATTACACCCACCATTATTCCAATTCCTGCAACCGTGGAATCTTTTACCCAGATTTTGTGCCAGACTTCCGTAGCTCAGCCTTCTCCTTGCAGTAACATTGGAAGTAAGAAGAAGAAGAAACTAGTTAAGAAGAAGCGGAGACTTTTTTTTTTCTGGACTAACTGCTTAGAGCGTATGAAATTGGGGGGAGGGGGGAGGAGAAATTTGATGGTTGATCTGTGAGAAGATTTTTATTATCAAGAAGTTGAGGGTAAATTAGGTAGTTAGGGTCAGTTTGTTTAATTCTTCAATTTAATTTAAATCAAAAATGATAAGAAATGGTCCAGTCATGCCACGTAAGCATAGAAGCCCGATCAGGATTTTTTTTTGTACCTTATTTGATGAGTTTTCCAACTTAGAAGACGTGATTTGATGCTAGCCAATATCGCGTACCCTTTCTGGAAAGTGGCCAACATAATGGACCAAAAATTAAAGTTTTTCTTTAATCGTTCGATCAAACTTTGGCACCATTGTCGGGGATTTCTATAGATCTCGTGGTATTTATGTTTGTCTTTTTTTGATTTTAACTTATCACTTTATTTGTTTGTTTTGGTGTTTTGTTTTCGTTTCTTTTCTTACTATTTATCATGTTTCCCGCTAGTATGTTTAATCTCATTTGTTAAGTGTTGTGTGTGCAAGTTATATCGACAACCTCAACCGCATCTTTTGAGATCCAAGATTTCACAAACAGAAGATAGCCAATTATCGAGCACCTACAACATATGACAATCCCAATGTTCTCTTGCTCATCGGCCATATGTGAAATGGAAGAAATAAAATTATTATGCTCCTCCGCCCAATGATGACCCTTATTTATTTTTGTCTCTGTAAGTCGTAGTTCTAAGTCTCGATTTAGCTCCGAGATGCGAGAATATGTTCCAGAGGATTCTTAATCCAATCTACTTCTGATTTTCATTGGGCTCCCAAGCGAGGATACGATTTAATTCATGCACGATTACTATTTCATCACTCACACATATCTACTTAAAGTCCTCACCGGGAGTCAAGTGAAGTTGTGACTCTTGCATTAAACGTTAAAGGATCAGGAAAGGAAATGGTTCGTGGAATGGATATCTGATTTATTGACAATGTGGAATGGATTATATGATCGGTTCATGGAGAATTTTAATGTTCACTACACTCCAATATTTGATTCATATGCCCCACCTCACGATTTTTACACTTCGGGTTATAATAACTCATATGCTCCACCTGTTTCTCCTTCTTCTCACTCGAGATATGGTTTGTATACTCCACCTAGAAGAGGGATCGCGAGGCACGCGCATGAGCAAATGGGGCTCGAGGTGCGGCTCTAGCAACAGGTAAATGTGGGGATTCTTGACGCGATAGCCCAGGTGAAGCAACAGGTAAATCGTGGGATCCTCGATGTGAAAGCCTGGTTGCAGCAATCTCAGTAGCCTCCTCCACCCCATCCTTATTAGTTGCTTCATTGTACTTTTAAAAATATGGTGTGTTTATGCTCGACTTTAATTGTATTTGGAGAAATATTTGTTAATTGAATTTTTGTTTTGCGTTTTTGAACTACTAGCAGCTACATATGAACGGGTAAAAAAGTATTATAAAAAAATCAAAAATACCGACGGACAAGTACCCACCGATATTTTTGATTTAATTAAATATGTCGAGAGACTCCCATTGGTAATTTACTGACGGGCAAATTTGTCGGCATATACCGATGGTCATCTTCCTGTTGGTAATTTGCCAACGTGACATTTTCCATTGACATGATTTCGGTATATGCCAACAGATATAACATCTGGCGGCCTAAGAGAAACCCAATAGAGCAATTATCGGTTTTCACATCGGCAACAATACAAACGGGCAACAATATCCATCGGCAACGAGCTACCGATAAGGAATACCAACGATAGCACCTATCCGTTGGTATTTCTGTTGGTATTTGTCTTACCAACGAAGAAATCCGTTTTACTGGCAGATTTGTCCGTCGTTAATTTGGCATTTGATGTTTTACCCCAATATTTGTAATCATTTATAAAAAAAAAATTTTAAAATAATTATTCATTTATTCTCATATTGTTTTTCTCAAGCACATCTACACATTTTTCAAAAAACAAACACACATATGTTTCTAAACCAATTAATTCCAATCATTATTTTATTGTTATTTTTCAATATAGTTAATCAATATTATAAACAGAATATATCACATGTAAAAGCTATGGACACTAATATTTCATGAACTTAAGAAATAATATCATTTGTACATTTAATTCATATATTAAATTATTAAATATTATGAAAAAAGAGGGAAAATCAATAACAAAGTTAAAGTTATTATTAATTTGGTGTCTTTGTTCACATAAATAGACTAGAAAAATATAGGAGAGTACAAAATGGTGAATAGAAAAAAGTACTGTGTAGCAAAAATGTGATTTAAGAAAGGAAAAAAGGAGAAGAAATGCCACAACTTCAACTCTCCAAAAGACTTTGCCGCCATCCACGTTGAGTTGGGACAAAATATTGCATTTGGGAGGGGTAGTATTAGGGGTGATTGCGGTTCGATTTAGAAGAACTTTTCTAAACTTTCAAATCGAATTGTTAAATGTTTTGCGATTGTTAACAAAGAAAAAGATTGCAGTCTTAAAATCAAAAATACGGTTTTATACGATTCGGGGTTATTTGGTGCGGTTTTCTGGGTTTATAATTTAATTTACTTTTTAATTTTATATGTAATCTTACACTTAAACTTTATTTATCTTAATAAAAAAATAATAAGTATTAGGGCACATAAACAAAATTATTGACAATAATATATTTGTTTCATATATTCTCATTGTAATATCGTATTATAAACTACATAAGATTTGAAACTATGAACGCATAATATTAATCACTTATAAAATGTTATCTTAGATGCATTGATATAATTTGCATTAAGTAATATTAAAAATTAAATTAATATATTAAGTAAAATGCTGACGGATTTATATATAAAAAAAAAAAAAAAAGAATTTTCCCCTCGATCGGTAAATTACTGAGGGATTTTTCCGTTGGTGAATTCATCGATAACTTATCGACGAACATTAAAATTTATCGGTAATTACAGACAAATTTTATCGTTGGTAACACAGTTACTAATGGATTTTTTGCCTTTACCAATGAAAAAAATAGTTGGTAATCCCATGTTTTTTTGTAGTGTAAGCTAGTAGCTCCTCGAATCTGCTCAACCAAGCAACCCGATAATGCACTTTCGACTATCCTATCCCCGACTCATACTGTTCATTCTTTATTCTTAAGATTTTTGTTAGGCCCAAATATTATAAGTTTTGGCGATGATATTACTAGAGGTAATAAAACCAGTTGATCACTCACTTGTAATATTTATTTTTAATAGACTTTATAGTTGGTAGGATATGATTTTCAAGAAGAGTCAATAGTTAAGTAAAAGGGAAGTCGATAGCAAACAACATAGATTCCAAATCAGAAGTCGAAAGAAAACTAGTCCATAATTTGAAGATTTGACAGCCAGTACAGTTCATAGCCACACACTCTACAAAGAAGTTAATAATATCGACGTATACAAAGTCAACAGTTAAAGTCTTCACAAAAATGGAAATAATAATAATCATAGGATAATTAAATGGAGTTTAATATTCCATTGACTTATCAAGGATGCATTAAATACACCAACATGACCTGAACATAGCCGACAGAGACACATGGATCCAACAAAAAAAACTCTACGTGTCACAAAACCTATATACTACCTACAACAAGTCATATGCTTCAATTTTCTAGCTATAAAAAATCATTACAAGACTCCCTTGAAAAATTACTGATTGAAGATCTATTTTGTATCATTATTGATTGAAGTTCTCAAATTCAAGTTGAGTACTTTTATCATCCAAATTTGAGATAAGGTCAATATGCCGAATCAAGCGTGCGATTAACTTTTGAGAGACAGTTGTCAACCACTCCAATCATACACATTTGTCAAGTTCTCCAAAGTCAAATTCATCACCTAACAGAGCGATCCAAGGAGGGGCAAGGTAGTAGGAGAGATTTTTCAGTGAACAAGGAGATGATCTCGATCATTGAATTGAGGGTGAGGCTTTAGTTGGACACAAGGAGTGTCAGCATCTAAGGGGGGAATGGACTAACTCCAAGCATTGGGCATCGTATCCAAGAAGGACGACCGAGTTCTCGTAGATAGTTAGTGTACTTGTCAATAGGGTCAATGTTGTACCAATAACATATCTAGTGGATCCCAAGATCTTAGGAGGATTACATAAACCTCATAACCTTGTAAAAGAATTGGTGTCGATTATGATATGTCCAAAAAAGCTATACACCTCGAGAATTGGATGAAGTGGCATCCGACCTCTTCTTGTAGCTAGCGAATGTCATCTTAGATGATGGGCATCTCAACTAAGGATAGACTGACCTACAAAATAAGGCATCAGAGTGCTCTCGGTGTGAACACGCTTAAGTCAAAATGCAAATAAACTAATATAATGTAAAGCATGCAAAGAGATTGTAGTTTAGAATAAAGGTCTGATTCCCCATTTATAAGAGTTCAAAGACTTGTCAGCCAAGTAAGGAATCCACCTTTCATAAGGAAATCAAGTCTCCTCGTACAAAATGAGGTATCTTTCCTTTAAGACTTTTTTCCAAATTCTCATCTTGAACCTAAAAAATGCTTAATCTCGAAAGTTCACGAATCACAGACTGGGATGGTCGTGCACCAGGCCGAGCTTGCCCATTCACCGAGACGAGACGCTATCAATTAGTTCAGTCCCTCAGCCGACCGTGAGCCGAAGAATATTACCAATCGGTTCAACTTCCAACATACTTAGTATTAAAGCATGCTGCCTGATCAGGTCGACCCCCCACGCACTTTGAGTTGAGGAGTGCTAACTTGATAAGGCGTTTGTTCGGCTCAAACTTGTCCGGTCGAGCTAAATCATTACTGGACACACCAGTTTAAATTTTGCTATTTACTTTACGCACATTTACTGCTTTATCTTATTAACGCTTACTACAATATTTACTTTGTCATACTTTAATTTACTCAGTGATAGACGGAAAATTGTATTTGCCTTAGAAAAAATAAAATACAAAGGAGTCCTACTTATACAGGATACAGAATAAAACTAGAAATACACCAAATATTTACAATAAGGAAAATAAAATAAAAAAGATACGATACAATTGCTAAGATGGAGGAGGATCGCTAAACATATCTCGAGACTTGGCAAGTGTAACACTAATACCCCCCGTCAAGCGAGACGTGGGGTGAGAGGCAACGTGAAGCTTGGACCGAAGAACTTCAAACTGCGGCCGAGCAAGACTCTTGGTGAAGATATCTGCTATCTGAAGAGAGGAGGGAACAAAGCGCGTACAGAGCTTACCAGAGGACACGAGTTCCTGGACAAAGTGATAATCGATGTCGATGTGCTTCGCCCGCTTGTGAGCGACCGGGTTCTGACTTAGAAACACGGCGCTTTTGTTGTCACACAGAAGCAGAGGAGGCGAAGCAGGCAGGACACGAAGCTCCCAGAGTAGGTGAGTGATCCAAACAAGCTCGGCAGCAGTAGTGGCCATGGCGCGATACTCAGACTCACAACTCGAGCGAGCAATCGTAGGCTGCTTGCGGGCACTCCACGAGATCAAGTTACCATGAAGGAAGATGGAATAGCCAAAGGTAGAGCGGCGAGGGTCAGGACACCTCGCCCAGTCAGCATCAGAGTTGCCAATAAGACCGTCGGAGGGGCCACGGGAGAAATAGAGACTGTAGGACAGAGTGCCTTTGATGTAGCGTAGGACCCGCTTGGCAGCGGAAAAATGATCAAATGTAGGTGCCTGCAGAAACTGACTGAGATGGTTAACTGCATAACTCAAATCAGGGCGCGTGATAGTGAGGTACTGCAAAGCACCAAGAAGGGACCGGTAACCAGTGACATCCGAATAGGGAGAGCCAGATGCAGTAAAGGTCTCGTGAGGAGGAAGAAGTGTGGACACAGGATTGGAGTCCAGCATGTCAAACCGGGTAAGAACGTCACGAGCATACTTAGCCTGGCCAAGGAACAGACCGATGGATGTGTATGAGACCTCAAGGCCAAGAAAGTAGCTGAGCTTCCCAAGATCCTTTATGGCAAACTCCTTGTGCAGTCGAGAAATGAACTGAGGAATGAAAGCCGACGCATTTCCTGTAAGAATAATGTCATCGACATACACAAGGAGATAAAGAACAGAAGAACCCTGATGGAAAATAAAGAGAGAAGGATCTGCTCTGCTGTTAACGAAGCCTAGATGAATCAAAAATCATGCAGTCGTTGATACCAAGCCCGCAGGGCTTGCTTAAGACCATAAAGTGCCTTCCGGAGACGGCAGACGTGATCCGGAAAGCGAGGATCAATAAAGCCAGGGGGCTGATCCATGAGGACAAGTTTAGACAGAAAACCATTAAGAAAAGCATTCTTAACGTCCAGTTGGTGTAGAGGCCAGTTGTTAGATGTAGCAAGATATAATAGAATGCGAACTGTAGAAGCTTTAACAACGGGACTGAAGGTGTGGAAATAGTCAAAGCCTGGCAATTGAGTGAACCCCTGAGTAACAAGGCGAGCTTTATGTCGATCAACCGTGCCATCAGAGAGAAATTTTGTCCAAAATATCCACTTTGAGCCCACAACATTTGTGTCCGGAGGACGAGGTACGAGAGTCCAAGTGTCATTCTGCCGCAGAGCAGACATTTCTTCCTCCATAGCCGCCATCCAATGAGGATGCTTAGCAGCACTTTTGAAACCCTTCGGTACAGACGAAGCAACAAGTGCATGGAGTAGCGGCTTATGAGCCAGGTCAGCAATGTGACGAGGGCGAAATATGCCGAATCGGGCACGAGTCTGCATAGGATGGGTGGAAGCAAGGACAGGTGGAGGTAGTTGAGGGGCAGGAGGCGGAGACACTGGAGCAGGTGGAGACACTGGAGCAGGAGGGGTAGAGCTCGAAGGGCACAAGGTACACGGAGAAGGCACAACAGAGGCCGGTGGTGGTGCAGTCTGCGCTGATGGCAAAGAAGGAGGCTCGAGAAATGCCTCAATATCAGTGAGGGATGATGAAGAGGAAACGCCCGAAAACGGAAAGGAACCCTCGTCAAACTGAGCATGGCGAGAGATAATGATCTTTTCGGAGGCGGGATCGAGACACCGAAAGCCCTTGTGGTTCGAGCTGTACCCCAGGAATATACATGGCGGGCTGCGAATAGAGAACTTGTGTGCTGCAGAGTGTCATAAACAAGGATATACGCGACAGCCAAAAGGATGAAAATTTCCATAAGAGGGTACAGAATGGAACAAAAGTTCAAAAGGGACTTCCCTTGCAAGACGGAGGATGGAAACCTGTTAATAGTATAGACTGCAGCCGAAAAAGCCTTGACCCAGAGATGCAAAGGAGCCCGTGAGTGAAACAGCATGGCCAATCCTGTTTCAGTGATATGGCGGTGTTTTCTCTCTGCACGCCCGTTTTGCGCAGGTGTGTAAGGGCATGACATAGAGTGATGAACACCTTTATGCTGAAATAAAGATTTCACAGAGTGGTTAGTGAACTCAGAGCCACCATCGCTTTGGAAAACTTTCACAGTACGTTCAAACTGATTTTCAACAAGTGCAAGAAATCGAACTAGAGTGCCATAGAAATCCGATTTAGCAGCCAGTGGATAAAACCAAGCGAATCTAGAGTAGTCATCGACGAATATGACATAATATCAAAAACCAGAAGAGGCAACAACAGGTGCTGGACCCCACAAATCACAATGAATTAAGTCTAATACACTCGAAGCACGTTTAGTATTAAGCGCAAAAGACAATCGTTTACTCTTGGCTAATTGACAAGGTGCACAAATCGAAGGCTTTGGCAATAAAGAAGTAACACTCAAATGACCAAGTTTATTTAATAAAGTAATAGTGTCGAATTAGACATGCCCAAGATGACGGTGTCAAAGTTCAAAAGAGGCTCGTAATTTATTATTCCACAAAGCAGCAACAAAAGCAGTCTGACCACGTTCAAGTACATAAAGACCATTCTCACACCGACCCATGGCGACGGGAACCCTGGTTTTGCGATTTTGAATAATAAATGAACGATCAGAAAAAACCACATCAAGAGGATAATCGGAAGTCAGTTTGCTAATCGATAACAGATTCTTCGTAATATGTGGCACAACAAGAACATCCAACAAATTCACATATTTAGATAAACGAAGTGAGCCAGTATGAGAGATAGGAAGTTCGGCACCATTACCAACAATAACATGACCGTCACCTGAGTAAGACTGAGCATCAGAGAGGGCATCAGTTGAAGAAGTCATGTGGGCAGAAGCGCCTGTGTCGACGTACCAATCAGACGACGACGATTGACCAAGAGAACACCCCACCTGAAAAGCATCCGCCAGATGAGCCGAAGACGAGCGAGGAGTGAAGGAGAAATGGGGGCAACCATTTGCATAATGACCCTCGGTACGACACAATTGACATCTCGGCTTGCGCCGAAACTTCGCTTGGTGCTTTTGACCGCCACCATTAGAGGGAGGAGGCGGACGTCGAGAACCGGCCTAACCACCATGGTTTGGCTGAGAGGACTGCGAACCACGGCTAGAAGAGGGCGGATGCGGGGACTGTGTGATAAAGACAAGAGACGCCACAGAGGAGGGTGCGATCGAATCCTGAAACAAAGCAAAGGCCTCGGCACGGGCCTGTAAGTCCGAGAGAGAAGGCAGGGTCTGTTGTGCCATATAAACTGCTGAAAGCGCTGAGTAGTCTGAACCCAAACCACGCAAAAACCAATGTGATTTGTCCGTCTCATCAACGGGTCGACCGATCGCAGATAGTTGATCACAGAGGTTTTGTAAGTTTGCACCATAATCAGAAACTGACCTTGTACCTTTTGTCATCAATTGAAGGTCATCTTTGAGACGCAATTCACGGGACTTAGAGGAGTGTTGATATGCCGACTCAAGCGCTAACCAAACTGTTCGAGAAGTCGAGCACCCCAAGACGTGTGACATGGCCTCTTCTGTGAGGGAGGAGAGGAGGAGCGTCCGTAGTAATTGATCAGTGGATCGCCAATCGTCAAATTCAGGATTGACGATATCCTTGCCGGCAGCGTCGCGGATGAGAGGAGAGGGCGCTGGTTTTGAACCATCCACGAAGCAGGTATAGTTTTGGCAGTCCAAGATCGAGGTGAGTTGCGTTTTCCATAGGAGGAAGTTAGAAGATGACAACTTCACGGTGACCATATGGAGCAATGTCGCGAACGGCAGTTTGTCCGAAGAGGGTGCCATGTGAGAGACGGAAGGAAGAGGGGAGAGAACCGGCGGTTTTGAGGGTAGGGTTTAGGATATCACTGTTTGGCTGATACCATGATAGAAGGAAAATTTCATTTGCCTTAGAAAAAATAAAATACAAAGGAGTCCTACTTATACAACATACAGAATAAAACTAGAAATACACCAAATATTTATAATAAGGAAAATAAAATAAAAAGATACGATACAATTGCTAAGATGGAGGAGGATCGCTAAAAATATCTCGAGACTTGGCAAGTGTATCACTAATACTCAGCTTATTATTGCAAAGTTGATTTTTGCTACCTACTCTATGATATATCTACTGCCAACATTATGTGATAAGACATAACTATTAACCAAAACAGGACTGATCTTGGACATTTTTAGGCCCTGTGCTAAATGATAATGACTCAAATACATTCCTTTTTTTTTTTACTTTCACGAATGATAAAATAGCATAAATAAATTGAAAAGTACAAGATAGAAACGACTAAATTATGAATAATCCTAAACGTACGGGTTTTTTTTTCACGAAATAATACGATAGCATAAATAAATTGGAAAGTATATAAAAAAATACAACGGTTGACTAACTAGCAGTGATCATAACACAACATCTTTAAAAAAAACCCAAGTGCATTTCCCGAATACTTTGCAACATATGTAAATTTGAGATTAGTATGGAAAATTATATTTGCAGCATATATAAAAAGCTCCTGTAACAGCTCTGCTAACTATAAAGATCGTCTTTTACATTGAATTAAAATTATTATTCAATTGTTACAAATATAATACAATTTTAAACTAAATCTAGAAAAGTCACACGCACACGCATCAAAAAAGAATTTGTATTAAATTGAAACACAAATTATCTATTCAGGGAATCAGCAAAAATAGCATGAGTTATTTCACAATCAATAACTGCAAACCTTGCTAATCTAATTACAATAAATATAATTCACCATTAGAAAGTCCTAAAGGAAAATGCAATCGGCAAGCATTCATATCTAAAGTTCAACCATGATTCACTCATAAGTTCAAAATATAATTAAAAAACTTCACTATCAAAATAATTTCAAGGTTAAGAAGTAAAAACAAGATTTCTCACTGACCTATTGTTCACTGCATTGAATAAAATCCAAACACATAAAACTTGAATGTATTTATACAATCCAAACTGCTCCTCCTTATATATATAATTTATAAATAAAAATAATCCATTTTCTTTATAAAAAATCACTAAAAACTGAAACTAATCATATAAGAACCTAATATGAAAATTGAAATTTACTAAATTATTAAACTAAAATCCACCTCCATAATTAATGTGCAAAAAATTTAAATTGGGAGATTTTGTAATTGATTCAACCATTGAGATGAATAAAGAGGACTTATATAGATAATCAATTGTCTTGCTTTATTGAAACTTGGGAGATTGAATCTTGGAGAAAGGAACAACAGTGCAATTATATGTCCAGGTTCATTGTGCTTTTTACACAGTACTGTAGTGCTAAAATCAGTCCAGTTTTTTTAATTTAATTATATATATATATATTTTTTTTTTTTTTACGTTTTAAAACATGCAATATGTATCTTAAATTGTAGATCTTGAGAATGTGATTAATTTGATATATATTTCATTCAAAACGAATAAAATTTGAAAAAGTTATGGTTTGTTGAAGATTTGAGTTTCATTTCAAATTTTTGAATTTGCAGTTTATAGACGAAATTTGCGATGCTTTTTGTATACAATCGTAGTGTTTTTTTTCTTAATCTATTGTGCTTTCCAAAGAATAATGTAGTGCTCTTTGTAAACGTTGATATATGTCCAAAATACCATTTTTAATTAATTAATGCATTTTTTTACATTATTACCATGCTGACATGCCATGATCTCAACCATCAAGATTATTCAATTTAATGGTCAAAATGAGTCCCTAGGTTCACATATAATTACGGGTTCTCATTTGAACCCAACCCTATATATATATATATATATATATATATATATATATATATATATATATATATAGGGTTGGGTTCAAATGAGAACCCGTAATTATATGTGAACCTAGGGACCAATTCCTGACCTTAAATTGAATAATATGTGTGGACCAGATTTTTTCTATTTTCTAAATTCCATTAATTTATATATATGGAAGGGAGAAGGGTGTTTATGTAAACTTACATAATCTTCTTAAATCAA
>BMAC01000187.1:57836-80313 GCA_014905375.1 Phtheirospermum japonicum
GCAGGTGGCAGCGGTGGCTCGGCGAATGGTAAAACGGAGGCATCGAGTGGCCGGTGGGCGGTAGTGATGGGGATTCAGCCAGAGGTTTGGTTTCGGTGGATTTGGTAGGCGGTGGTGAAGGCACCGCGACATTCGGTAGGCCGTCGGTGACCCAGGTGTGGCCAAGCGCTGCCTTGCCCCGAGCGGCGGTGGTTGAATTCTATGTTGCAGGTTGTGGCCGAGCATCGTTTTTGCTGCAGGCGGCGGGTAGGGTTGAATGTTGGGCCAAGTTTTTAGGGTTGAATGAATGGGTAGGGCTGAATTCTATTGAATGTAGGGTTGAATGAATGGGTAGGGTTGAATGTTGGGCCAAAAAGTAGTGTTAGTGTAGTTCAAAAGCACTGTAACAATATTAGAAAAAGCACTCCAATTATTGCACAGTGTAATTATATGTCCAGATTCATTGTGCTTTTTATACAGTACTGTAGTGCTAAATTAAGTCATGTGCGATGCTTTTACTATCCAGGTTTTCCTAAAACATGCAATATGTATCTTAAATTGTAGATCTTGATAATGTGATTAATTTGATATATATTTCATTCAAAACGGATAAAAATTGAAAAAGTTGTGGTTTATTGAAGATTTGAGTTTTATTTCAAATTTTTGAATTTGCAGTTTATAGACGAATTTTGCGATGCTTTTTGTATACAATCGTAGTGTTCTTTTTCTTAATCTATTGTGCTTTCTAAAGAACAATGTAGTGCTCTTTGTAAACGTTGATATATGTCCAAAATACCCTTTATAATTAATTAATACATTTTTTTACATCATTACCATGCTGACATGTCATGATCTCAACCATCAAGATTATTAAATCTAATGGTCAAGATGAGTCCCTAGGTTCACATATAATGACGGGTTCTCATTTGAACCCAACCATATATATATATAGGATTGGGTTCAAATGAAACCCACGTCAATATATTCGAACCTAGGGACCAATCCAGGCCGTAGATCTAATAAAATGTGTGGACCAGATCTTTTCTATTTTTTAAATTCATTAAATTATATATATGGAAGGAAAAGGGCTGTTAGGTAATTTTACAAATATTTTTCATCATATTAAATCCAAATCAACTCCCGTTTTCCACCAAACCTCAGATCATTCAACGCAAACAAATATGGTCTGCCGCCTCAGAAGCACGAACACACGGCCACCTCAGAAAATTGAACCCAAACCCCAGAACCTTGAACCACCGGCCGTATATGGCGGCGACGAAGTCTTCGAATCGACTGGATCCGAATGCCATCACCGATTGAAGACGTCGCCATCGCCGCTGGAGCCGAGCATGCGGGTCGCCATCGCCGCTGGAGCCGGCCGTCGCCATCGCCGCTGGAGCCGAGGACGCGGGTCGCCGAGCACGCTGGAGCCGGCCGTCGCCATCGCCGCTGGAGCTGAGCACGCGGGTCGCCGAGCACGCTGGAGCCGGCCGTCGCCATCGCCGTTGGAGTCGCGAGCACGCTGGAGCCTGTCGCCATCGCTGCTGATTGGGGTTCTCGGGGCAGTCCTGGTGGTAGGCAGGCTGTCGCCGTTTGGGTTTATTCGTTCAGGCGGGTTTTTTATTTTGGATCGGCTGTGGTGGTGTTGGCGATTGGGATCGGGCCGCGGTTCGACTCGGCCGATTTGGGCGGTGTTGCTAATTGGGATTAGCCGTGGTTTGGCTATGGTTGAAGTGGACGGTGGTTGTTGAAAACGTGGGGCCTCTGGGTGGTGATTCGGCCGATAGTTGATGGATTAGCAGTTTGGGGTTTGGCGATCCGAATGGTTCGATGTGGGGGTTGTTGGGTCCCGGGTTTGAATCGGGCTGTGGAAGGTGTGGAGCTGTTCAGGTGGTGAGTCGGGCCCCCGGTGATGGGTGATGGCGATGTATTTGGACGGCAGTGGTGATGGTTTAGCTCGGACAGGAGACGCTGGCCCTGTCGTAGCCCTCGGCGGTGGTCACGCTCCAGTCGATTCCCGCCGTCGCCGCCAGCTTCCTCCTCCAGCCGCTGCCGAAAAAACGATGCGCCGCTCCATTCGATTTCGGTGCTTCTGGGAGAAATCCCCCTGTGCTTTGGGGAGAAATCGGCAGGGGCACTGGGTGGCGACCAAGGACTTTTTAAATTGGGGCCCCGGTGCTTTTTAGAGGAATACCCCGGTGCTTCTGAGAGAAATTGGCAGGGGCACCGGGTGGCGACGGTGATGGGGCTGTTAATTGGTTGTTTGGGTTTTGGTTGTGTAGTAAAAAAAGCGCCGTAAGAATACTAAGAAAGCACTCCAAAAAACTAGCACTTCCAACATAAAAAAAAAAAAGCACTGCTGAAGACTTGTGTAGTGCTATAAATAGTCATATACAATGCTTTTAATATTCAGATTTTTAAATTTAATTATATTTATTTATTTTTACATTTTTAAATATGCAATATGTATCTTAAATCGTAGATCTTGAGAATGTGATTAATTTGATATATATTTCATTAAAAATGAATAAAAACTAAAAAAGTTATGGTTCGCTGAAGATTTGAGTTTTATTATAAATTTTTGAATTTGCATTTATATATTCGTTGTACTTTCTAAAAAGCAATTTAGTGCTCTTCATAAATGTCGTTATATGTCCAAAATACCCTTTTTAWTTATTTAATGAATTTTTTTTAATTATTACCATGCTGACATGTCATAATCTCAACCATCAAGATTATTMAATCTAATGGTCAAGATGAGTCCCTAGGTTCGCATATATTGACATGGTTCCATTTGAACCCAACCATATATATATATATATATGTCACTCCTGTATATTAATGCAAAATCCTCTTAACCTATGTGTCAGCTTCGTATGCTTCCTTTGACAAATAAAAAATTATGGTGTTTCGTTTGCTTATGTGTCATCCGAGCCTAATATTTACCTAATTTAATACTTTTCTTTTATTGTATCTTACCTAATTTAATTCTTTTATTATATTTTTCCTTATTCAATACTGTCCTTTGATTCTTCTAATATAAAAATATAAATAATCCATATATAATTAGTAGATAAGATCTAAATTAGTTATTTTAATTAAAAGACAAACTACATGTGAAATAATTTTAATTACAAAAAAAAAACTTTATTATGAAAATAATTAAATAAGTCTTATTGATAATATAATTTAAAATAATTTTATTTTGAAGTTTCAAACATTCTATATAGGTAAAATATGAGTTGTTTACAATAATATAAGTATGTAACTGAATATTAGTAATTTATTCAATCTAAACATAGAAAATATAAAATTATATACTAATAATTAATAAATATTGATTAAACACCAGTACAATGCGATACGAGTTGAGAATATAACATCTTTTGAATATCTCAAAGTATGTAACTAATAATTATTAACGAATTTATTTTAAACATTAATATATAAAATGATTTATTAATAATAATTAATAAAATAGATATTATACACGGGTTTAGAATATGACTCCTCTTGGATTTTCGTAAGTATGTAACTAAGATTATTAATGATTTAATTTAAACATCAAATAAAAAATTATTCAATATTTATAATAATTAATAAATAGATTAGACATGTACAAGACACGGGTTGAGAATACATTATTTTAATTTTTATTTTAGATTTAAAATTCAGTAATTGTCACAAATATATTTTATATTTATCTTTTGATAAGTTCCGTGTAATACACGGAAGTTAAACAAGTATATATTAATGTAAAATCCTTCTAATCTATGTGTCTGTTTCGTATGGTTCGCTTGGTGCTTTGGTTGCTAATGTGTCATCCGAGCCTAATATATATCTAATTTTAGTATTTTTTTTTATTGTATCTTGCCTAATTTTATATTTTCTTTCTATTATATTTATCATATTTAGCCTAAATTAATAGTTTTCTTATTATATTTTGTCTAATTCACAATTTTCTTTTATACTACTAATATAAAAATATAAATAAGTCATATATAATTAGTAGAAAAAAGTCTAATTGATTATTATAATTAAAAGACAAATTACATATGAAATAATTTAATTACAAAAAAAGATTATTTATGAAAATAATTAAATAAGTTGTAATTATAATAAAACTTGAAATAATTTATTTTTGAAATTTTAAATATTATGTATAGGTAAATTATGATATATTTGCAATAATTGGAGTATGTAACTAAATATTAATAATGATAAATCTAAATATAAAAAAAATAAAATTATATAATAATAATTAATTAGTATTTATTAGACAGTGACACAATGCGAGAAGGTTTAAGAGTATGACACCTTTTAAATATTTCAAAGTAGATAACTACAATTATTAATAAAATTAATCTAAACATAGAAATATAAAATGAGTTAATAATAATTAATAGAGATTAGAGACGGKTTGAAAATGTGACATCTTTTGAATTTCTATAAGTATGTAAATATAGTTATTAATGACTTTAATCTAAATATTAAAATATAATATTAATTAATAATTATAATAATTAATAAATTGAACAGGGCACGGGTTAAAAACATATCCTTTCGATTTTCTATTTTAAATTTAAAACTTTGTAACTTTCTCAAATATTTTTTATATTTAACTTTTTATAAATCCCGTGTAATACACGGGTGTTAAACTAGTGTATATATATATATATATATATATATATATATATTAATGCATAATTCTTCTATCATATGTGTCTACTTCCCATGCTTTGTTAGTTTCAAAAAACATTATGGTGCTTCAGTGTCCCAAAACTAATATCTACCTAATTTAATATGTTTTTAATTATATTTTACCTAATTTAATATTTCTCTAACTATTATGTTT
Source organism: Phtheirospermum japonicum (assembly GCA_014905375.1). Lineage (NCBI taxonomy): Eukaryota > Viridiplantae > Streptophyta > Magnoliopsida > Lamiales > Orobanchaceae > Phtheirospermum > Phtheirospermum japonicum. The sequence goes on from BMAC01000187.1 coordinate 62,671, forward strand.
TGCCTAATTCAATATTTTCTTTTTATTATATGTTGATTAATTCAATATTTTCTTTATCATATTTTGTCTAATTCAATATCTTATTTTTATTCTCATAAAAAAAATAAAAATAAGTCATATCTTATATCAGTATTCACATATGACACGCGGGTGTTGTATGATTTACATTTTACAAACTCAATTTTATACGAGTTTTCCTATCAAGTTTAGGGTATGCTCTATACTTTACAACTACTTTTGTGACTTTCGAATAAAAATACTGAAATTCTTTGTTGTGAAAATCAGTCTTACTGTAATTAGAACAAACAATGTTCTAATTTGTGTGTAAATATTATTTATTGTGAAAAACAATCTTCCTATAAATAGAACTAATAATATTACAATTTGTGTGTATCATTTTCACTATTATTCTTTTGATATTTTTAATGAACGTTACTATTTTTCAAATTGTGAATAGTAGCGGGCGTTAAACTAGTATATATATTTCCTACATATTAATGCAAAATATTCCTATCCTATGTGTCTGCTTCTCACGCTTCGTTAGCTTTGGAAATAATTATGGTGTTTCGGTGTCATCCGAGCCTAATATTTACCTAATTTAGTAATTTTGTTTTATTATATTTTACTTGATATAATGTTTTCCTAATATTATATTTTTCCTAATTCAATATTTTACTTTTATTACATGTTACCTAATTTAATTTTATTCTTCTAATAGAAAAAACTAAATAAATTATGTCTAATTAGGAGAAATCTATATAAGTTGAGTTAATTCTTTTTTATGATATTTTGAAATAATTATGTCTAATTATGTCTAATTAGGTATGTTTGGCGGACAAAGCTGATAAGCTAGCTGATAGCTGAAAAACTAGCTGATGATTGATAAGTTATTTGAGAGCTGATAGCTGGTAGCTGATGACTGATAGTTGAAAAGCTAACTGATCTAAATAAAAATATTTGGCAAATTTAGCTGATAAGCTGACTCAAAAATACAAAAGTACACAAAAGTACATGTTTAAAGTAATAGTATTAATGCTATTTCTTATTTATTTTTATATAATATTAGGATTGTAAATTTAATTATTATTGTTTCTATTACCAATTTCGTTATATATATTAATATTTGCACAATAATTTTTCTGACGAATTGGGGAGAGGATTTTTTTCTTTATACGCCAATTTATAGTCAAACTAATAATAATAATAATAATAATAATAATAATAATAATAATAATAATAATAATAATAATAATAATAATAATAATAATTGCACAATACCAAAATAATTATAGATATTTATCTAATTAATAATAATAATAATAATAATAATAATTTCACAATACTAAAATAATTCTTAGAAATTAAATAAAAAATAATACCAAACGAAATAATAGTGTAGTTTTCTGAAAAAATAAAAGGTTTAAAATAGGAATAAAATCAAAAAGCTCCATGAGTTTATTTGAAACGCTTGTAATAGTAGCATTTGAGATAAGCTCAGACTTTTCAAATAAGCTCATGCAACCAAACAAAACTTATTAAAATACAGAGAGCTTATAAGTCCTCTAAATAAGACATAAGTTAGCTTATTATGCTTACCAAACATACACTAAGAGTACAAGTTGCACAAGTAATATAAGTAGTCCAGTGGTGGAAGGTGGGGAACATGAAACTAACCACCAGGGTTCGAAACTTCCTTTTAATTTAAATAATTAAACATACAAAATGGCATTGTATACAATAACAAACTAATATTGATTTTTTAATTAATAATATTATAATTAGATAGGACACGTGGCATTCATTGGAGGTTTGAATACAATTAGACAGGTACGACGGCCTGACGACACGTGACCTGACTGCAGCTAGAAAAGCCCTACTTGGTTGCACAAACTAGAAAAGCCCTACTTGGTTTGCACAAAAACTAATATATTATAATTAGATCTACTTGGTTGCACAAAAACTACCAGTGGTGGAAGGTGGGGAACATGAAACAAACCACCAGGGTTCGAAACTTCCTTTTAATTTAAATAATTAAACATACAAAAGGGCATTGTAGACAATAACAAATTAATATTGATTTTTTAATTAATAATATTATAATTAGATAGGACACGTGGCATTCATTGGAGGTGTGACTACAATTAGACAGGTACAACGGCCTGACTGCATCTAGAAATATATTATAATTAGATAGGACACGTGGCCTGTAGTTAGAAAAGTCCTACTTGGTTGCACAAAAACTAATATATTATAATTAGATCTACTTGGTTGCACAAAAACTATTATATTATAATTAGATAGGACACATGGCCTGAGTGCAACTAGAAAAGCCCTGCTTGGTTGCACAAAAACTATTATGTATATCTTACTCATTACAAATAATAAGAAGTTTGTAATTCATGATTGAAAAGTTTTGAAAAATAAAACTTATAAAAAGATCTAATTTTATAATAACAAAAAATTCTTACTTGATGAATGAATGTCATTTTTTTTTTATTTGATACAATAACAAGAAACTTCTTACTTTAAGTTTGGAATGTTTTTGGGTGAAAAAAAAAAAAACATGCCGAAAATCTTTTTCTTACTTGATAGTAAAATTTAGTTACTTGGTAACTGAAGATTTTTGGTTAAAAAAATAATATTACTCGTTACAATTAATAAAACTTTTGCGTGATAGTAAAAACTTATTACTTGATGTTAATATTTTTTTTTACTTAATAGTAAAAGTTTTTTACTTTATATTTGAAAATTTTAGTGAAAAATAAACAATGAAAAACCTCTCGTCTGATATTTTTTCCTACGGGTGATGGTGGCAAGAATTATCATTAATTATTTAATTTGAGTAAACTTGTGTCCTTCTATATATAACAAGTTGAGAAATTACTTGCATTAACATAAAGCAATTTATCTCCGATTAATTGAAACTTGCCCATGCATAATATACACTAATTACTTTGAAAAATTAAACCTTGAATATTGAATATTATTATTTAATAATTACTTTATCCGTCCCGTTCTATTTATCGTATTTTAGATTTTTATTTTACTATTATATCTGTTATATTTATATTTTTGGAAAAAAATTAATATTATTTTTTACTTTCTCAAATAAAAATTAAATATTATTTCAAATAAAATAGAATAGAATAGAATGAAAGTAACTATTTTTTAGAAAATCGCTTTTTATCATCTATATCTATATCTATATATAAAGGCTAGTATTTCTATATATATTTTTCAATAAAATTCCACTCATTTTATTTACTATTTATAGTAATGCATATTTATTATTTATATAATTATTTATGTAAATATATTTTTAGGGATTATGATTTGTATAAAGAGAATATTAAATATATAGAAGAGTTATTTATAATTATAAATAAAATATGAGAAAAATAAAAACAATATAAAAAGTTTGAAAAAGATATGAAATATAAAAAATTATTTAAAATAAATATATAAATAAATGTAAATAATTAGTTGATAAATTTGAAAAACCCAAAAAAATCAAAAATAAAACATAAATATTTCAAATGCGGTAAAATAAAATTGATATTATTAATAAAATCATATAGATAAAAATATAAGAACTTATAATTAAATTATAAATATTTATTTAATAAATATGAAACAAAATTAAAATAATAATCGAATAGAATTAAAGATAAGATTCATAAAATAAGTTAGAATAACTTTATAATTAGATTCTACAAAATTATTAAATAAATCTAGAAATAATAAAGAAAATCGAGAAAAATATAAAATAAAATTAGAAAACAATAATATCAATCAAAAAATATTATATATATATATATATATATATATATATATATATATATATATAAGAAATCTGAAAATAAAATATAAATATAAAATATATAATCTATAAATAAATCCAAATAATTAGTTTATAAATATGCAAAATTCGAAAAGTAAATAAAAATATCAATATATCATATGATATCCAATAAATTTGTTTTTCTTATTAAAAAAACAAGAACTTATAATTAAATTAAAAATACTTAATTAATACATAAGAGAAAATGGAAAACAAACCAAACAATCGCTAATATTATAAAATTAAATATAAATTTAATAGCTACAATGAAATTACCATTAAATTATAGAAAATTATTAACTAAATATAAAAATAAAAAAATAAAAGAAATAAAAAATAATATAAACAAAATTGGAAAAATAAGAAATGAATAATTAAAATATAAAAAATTATAATTTGATTTTAAAATATTATTTAATAAGTTTGTTAAAGAAAAAAAAAAGATAATACAAGTACAACCAGAAAGTTGATGCAACGAAGACAATAAATAAATATATAATAATAAACGGTAACAAGAACTTGTCTTTTCTTCCATAATTTTACTTTTTGACCATACCAGACGATACGAGGACAAACCTAATAGAATCATATGTTTTAATTTTCTATATGTGACTTGGCTAAAAATCGAATGACCCAAACTTTGACCCAGAATGTGTCACAAACTTGACGATAACACTTTTTTTTTTCCTAAAAAAATTAAAAAACTATATTATGAACATAAGTGAAAGGTTTATACAATTATATAATTAAAATCTGAAATCAAAATTAACATGGGCAGAATAAGAAAATGATTATATAATCGCATAATATAAAGAATTCAATACATTATTTTAAAATCTTTAACTAAATATTTATTTATGAACATTTGTATATTAATAATTTGTGACTAATTACTATCACTTTAAGTATCTAATGTTAGAAATCCACTCATAAATTATTTATTACTCTTGATTTTATAATAACTTTCGTATAAATTTATATATATATATGGTTGGGTTCAAATGAGAACCCGTCATTATATGTGAACCTAGGGACTCATCTTGGTCATTAGATTGGATAATCTTGATGGTTGAGATCGTGACATGTCAGCATGGTAATAATATTAAAAAATGCATTAATTAATGAAAAAGGGTATTTTGACATATATCAATGTTTACAAAGAGCACTACATTATTTTTTACAAAGCAAAATAGATTAAGAAAAAAACACTACGATTGTATACAAAAAGCGTCACATATTTCGTCTATAAACTGCAAATTCAAAATTTTGAAATAAAAACCAAATCTTCAACAAACCATAACTTTTTCAATTTTTATTCGTTTTGAATGAAATATATATATCAAATTAATCACATTCTCAAGATTCACAATTTAAGATACAATTTAAGATACATATTGCATGTTTTATAGGTTTAAAAATATATATGTATAATTAAATTAAAAAAACCGGATAGTAAAAGTATCGCACATGACTGATTTTAGCACTACATTACTGTATAAAAAGTACAATGAATCTGGACATATAATTGCACTGTGCAATATTTGGAGTGCTTTTTCTTATATTATTACAGTGCTTTTGAACTACATTAACACTGCTTTTTGGCCCAATATTCAACCCTACCAATGAGTTCTTAAAAACATGGCCCAAACATTCAACCCTACCCGTTGCAACATAGAATCAGCCGCCGCCTGCAGCAAAATCGACGCTCGGCCACAACCTACAGAAATGCCACAACTGCCGTCCGCCGACGCCCACCACCCGAACAGCACAACAACCCCACAGCTGCGGCCGGTTTTGCCATAAATCGGCTGCACCAAGAATCTCTCCCGGCCAGCTTCCAGGCCCGAACAACAACAATCGTTCCCCCAAGCCAAAACCAAACCCAAACCGACACAAGCCCTAAATCGGACCCAGACCAAAACTCAAACAACTACCCAGCCACGTCAATCCCACAACAGCGGCCCACGTTTCCAACCTCGACAAATACCTGGCTAAAAACCACGTCAAACCCTAACCCAGGCCGAACCCAAACAAATAGGACCCCTACCACCGTGTTGCCGACACTCCGTAAGCCGCCTGAACATACCAGTGGCCCCACGAGACCAGCCGAGTCACCTCGCCTGTCGAACGCCGCCGCCCATTTCGCCAAGCCCCAACGTTGCGGTCCAGCCGAAATTGAAGGAGGGGAAGATTGGCTGGCCGAATTCTGGAAATTGGAGGAGAAGGTCCACCGCCGCCCAGTAACCGCCGCTCAGCGAGAAACGCCGCCGCCTTGCAGCCGCCTTTCGCTGGGTTCCATCCGCTGGTCCGCCACCAACCCACGAGAAAAGCCACAACCGCCGTGTGTTAGGGATTCTGAGGCGGCCGTATGTTAGGGTTGGGTTCAAGTTTTGGAGGTTTGGGGGAAAATACGGGAGGAGGTGTTGGCATTTAACCTGATTAAGAGCATTTGTAAAATTACGTAAAACCCCTTGTCCTTCCATATATATAATTTAATGAATTTAAAAAATAGAAAAAATCTGGTCCACACATATTATTAGATCTAAGGTCAAGATTGGTCCCTAGGTTCACATATATTGACGGGGTTCTCATTTGAACCCAATCATATATATATATATATATATATATATAGGATTGGGTTCAAATGAGAACCCCATCCTTATATGTGAACCTAGGGACCTATCTTGGCCTTAGATCTAATCATGTGTGTGGACAAGATTTTTTCTATTTTTTTTAATTTCATTAAATCAATATATGGTAGGTAAGGGGGGTTTATGTATTTTTACCTAATACACTGAAATCAAGTCAAACACAAAAATAACAAATTAACTGTGAGAAAGAAAATAAAATAAAACAAAGAAGGAAAAAAAATGAAAATCAATCGGCATCCCCTCAATTCAACCCAGCGTCTTCTTCACCGATTCCCTCAATTCAACCCACTGCCATCTTCGTCCACCCCCACAACAACATGCCACCACCTTTTGCTGCCGACGCCAGTCGATCTACACCACCGAAGAGTGTCCTCCGTCACCACCCACATGATCTACTCAATTCCGAATTCTGATTTTCACCCCTAGATCTATGTAAGCTGAGCAGTGGCGGTCTCTGGCCATGAACGGCCTGATTCCAAAATCTAATTTAGTTGGCACTCGTATGTCCCAGGGACTGGCCATCCGGCATGTGTTTTTTGACTGAGAGAGATAGGGCTTGTGTTTGAAAGCTCGCGGCGGTGAAAGGCGAGTCAAGGCTGCCGCTGAAATTGACGTTTGTAGTAGATCTCCGGATGGTAATTCAAAGGCGGCAGTTTGTGTGTAGGTTGATCACAGTAAAAAGGGGCGGTGATTTCTCCAGCGTCCCGATACTGAACCGACAGCACGAAGCAGTTCCCGATGCGGCTACCACGGCACGGTGAAGGAGGATTGTCGAGGAAGGGTGATGGTGGCGGTACTGAACTCCCTCACGGCTGTCACGGCATGGTGAGGGAGGATTGTCGACAAGGATTGCCAAAATCTGCCTCCAAGTGCTGAGAGTTCTCGAAAAAAGCAGTGTTTAGTGTAGTACAAAAGCACTGTAACAATATAAAAAATGCACTTCAGATTTTGCACAGTGCAATTATATGTCCAGATTCGTGGTGCTTTTTATACAGTACTGTAGTGCTAAAATTAGTCATATGCAATGCTTTTATTGGTTAAAGTTTGATTTTATAATTGTATAATTATGTTGATATAAATTATTTTTAAAATAAAAAGTACAAAAAATTGCGACTAAAGTAAAATTAGATTAATCAGTTGTACTCAAACAGTTTGATTTTGATTGAATTATGACATAATATAACGATAAACTTTGGGGTAGATGTTGACAATCAAGTACAACAGGTACCGATAATTAGAAAAGCCTAAATCTATTATAAGATATTCACTTTGTCTTTGAATACAAAGACTAAACAAGGAGATGCACGTAGTGATTTATAATAAAAGTGACTAATATGATTGTTTCGTGACTAGGTAAATGGGAGAGCTTAAAACTATTGGCATGTGATGATAACAAGTTAAACTATAATTAGACATATAATGGTGTCTGCAAAAAGTTTTTTCATAATATATAAATGTGGAGTTATTCGAACTTTTTGATCAAACAATACAATGTTGTTCGAAATTTTTTTCGAACAACACTTTTTTAGCCTACAAAGGGGCGTTCAGATCAATTTTTCGAACATGTGTTTTATGTTCGAATCGATTTTTTGAACATGTATTTTGTATTTGAAAATCTGGTTCGAACGACTTTTTTTCAAGTCATTTTTTTCTTTTTTATTTCTTCAATAGCACGGCGGCTATAGCGGTGGCGGCAACGTATTTCTGTACGCATATTTTTTTTTATGTTCTTCAATAGTCGATAGCCATGACATTGGTGGCAGTGATGGGAGGCGGCTAGAGTGGTGGTGGAAAGTTGAAGCAGGTGAAGTAATTTGGGGTGTAGGGTTTGAGGGTAATATTGATATTCTTATGATAATATTTTTTAGTGGGGTGAACTAATAAATAAATGGGGTGCGTATATCCGTGCCTTTTGTTTTAAATCTGCTTATGTTAACTGTTTCACCCACAAAATAATCAAACCAAACCAAATACTCCCCTTCGCGAATACTCCAATCTTCCTGAAAACAAACTTGCCTTGCACCCAAAAATACGTTAGAAAGGACCACCGGAAGATTTCCTGTGGAAACCTCTCCGATGCTTAAGTCAGTTAAGCGTGTTGTGTGTTTTAGTGGGCAATGAAAGGAATGCATAAGAATGTCATACCTTTCTCAGCCTTGGGGCTGAGATATCTATAGCTTTCTCTGGCGGGGACCCTTTTCGAGATTCCTGAAACAGAATCTGTGATTCTCGGGCCATTATGCCAATAATCACGACAAAGGGACCCACATGTTCCCTCCTGAGAAATCAAATTGCCTGATCTCCCACATGCCTGATCTCCTATAATCATTCTCAGAGGATTCGGATCAGATCAGGGTGTTTCTACTGAATTTAGGCCTCTTGACCTTAGTCTCATCCTAGAATTTAGGTCAGATCAGGATTATCCTGAGCTAGGGTAGTTCCTTCAACTCATCTCAATCTATTTTTTCTGACCTCCTCTAGGAAAGTTAGCTCAAGACTTCACAAGGGCACAACAGGTTAGCCTACTGGGCACTTTCTTAGTGATCCTAGACCAAGTCTACCCCAACCCAGGTCATGTCAACTCGTCCCCCCCCTCGAAATGGTTGGAGTAGATCTGTAAAAACACTAGGGTTTCTTTTAGAAGTGGTTAAGGTTCCACACATCTTTCCAAATTTCCGTGTCTGTACAAATCCCAAAAAATCCGCCTTTTGATCAGGCCTAATTATTGGAATTATTAGTGAATGTCCATATCCAAAAGCGTTTACAATATCGACACATCTCCTCGAGTACTGCACTACCGATAGGTCAGCGTCATTTACCATAACCAGCAACGGTTAACGTTCCAGCTCATCACCCAGGGTACTGTTCATCTGACAGGAATTAAATGCGGGAATCCCATCGAGATCCCGCTTTTTCCTCGATTTTCATTTTTTGAAAATCTCCTTTTCCTTTTATTCTTGCTGACTTCTCTTTCTTCCTCACTTTTCATATTTTCCTCTCACAAATGCTCTTTCCTTCTTTATTCTCTCTCAGCGCAGTAGCATAATTTTGTTTCTCCGTTCAATGTTTCCGGTCAACTTCTATACCAGGTGCTTCTCCGACCCTTTTACTTTGCAATAATGTCAGCGCCATCATCTTTTCTTTCTACTTCAGCCTCGACGGCGTCTTCAGACACGTCGCCGCACTCCTCCGCTGCGACGTCTCCTCCCTCCTCGCTGTCTTCCTTTGAATATCCGCCTCCTATCGCCGGCCACCCTAATATCTTCTCCACGCTTAGTGATAAAACCATCGAGAAACTCTGTTATAGGTATAAGATCCCCGAGGATTTTTCCCTAGTCGACCCCCGCCTTGGCGTTTTGGCGTGCCAGGCACCCACTGATCACATAACCTTCTTTGTCGATCAGGTCCAGGCGGGGTTGCGCCTGCCGGTAAACCCTCTGATACTAGAAATCTCCTGCCTGTACAAAATCCCTGTTTACCAATTTGTCCCCAACTCTTTCCGAATCATCATTGGATACAACCTGGCCATGCGGTACGCTGGTCTGGACCCTACGGCTCAGACCTTTTACCAGCTCTTCCAGGCCAAGGGCTCTCCTCCACGTTGCTTTTATCTATGTGCCAGACCTGGCGTGCATTTCCTGAGCGGCATCCCTTCCTCTAATAAAGCCTGGAGGAGGAAATTCTTCTTTGTGCACTGCTCGAAGGACTGGGGTTTTCCCTCAGAGCCCATTGTGGAGCTACCAAGCCAACCACATCTGTCTTTGGCAGACAGATCTTCTTGGCTACAAAAAATAATCATTACCCTCAACGAAAATTTTCTCCATCTCTCCCAACTCCCGCTTCCTTTTGTTTTATATTTTTTCAATGAGCGAGAAGAGACAGGTCCTCTGACTCGCGAGATTGGTAAAAAGCTTTTTCTATCTTGACATCTTTATCTTGTCTTGTACTTGTCCTCTGTGGTCAACTGATTTTTCTTTCTTTTCAGAAAACATGATGCAGAGAATGATAGCCGCTCGCTAGCAAAGAGCAGATGCAGCTCCAGAGCGAAGGTCTCAAAAAACCGGCCCTTCCTCCTCGGTAGGGAGGGGCTTAGGCTCTCCCAGGGCGCTTCTCATCCCGAGATCGAGACAATCATTCCCTCTGATTCTGGGGAAGATAGAGCTCCTCCGGCGGCCAAAAGAGCCAGGATTACTCAAGGCAGAGCCACTCCTCCAGTGTCCGCACCATCCAATCCCAATGCCAACCTCTTCATCAATACCTCGGTTCTGAAGTGTCCCGGGGACATAGCTCTTTAATTTAACCACGGGTAATGTCCCTCTTTTGACCGAAGTGCTCTGGATAAGATGTCGGACCGCGAGCTCTTGGAATCGTGGTGCTAGGATGAAGCTCGGGTAGATCCCTCTTCTTTCATCTTTTCTTTCTCTTCATACATTTTTTATTTTTTGGTTTTAACTTTCTTTGCGATTAGGCGGCTGCCAAGAAAGTTGTCCTGGCTGCCCGAGCTACGAGCTCCATGATGAATTCTGATCTGATCTGGGAGCATAAGGCGCTGCAAGAGAAGGAGAAATGTTTGCATGCTCTAGCCAAGGAGCGAGGGTCCGAGCTGAAAAAGCTCAAAGCAGAGATGTCAGAGATGAAAAAGGCGGAGGCAGAATTTATAGAGATAGCTCGTAGTGAGGCAAGGGACGAGGCCCTGGCAGAGGATAGGAGCTTGGCTGATGGGATTTTGGCTAAAGCTCGAGAAGGATGGGAGACGGAGTTCCTAAACTCCGAAAAGGGGTTGAAGCTGATCTAGCATACCCAGGAAATGACTTACAAAGCTTTCCTAGGGTCTGAGGAGCTCTACAGACTGCTGGTTCCGGAAGCGATGGCTTATTATCACTTTGGTCTAGATGCACAGACTAAGTGGGCCACGGATCATCCCGACCTTCCTTTTGATCGGAAACTGCCCTTCAAGACGCCTCCCGAGCCAACCTCTTCCAGGTATGCCCCGGAGCAAGATCGTCTACATAAACTTGGAGTGGCTGAGTTTGCTAAGAAGGTCATAACTACGCTTTATGTCCCTGAACAAGAGTAGCCTCAGCCAGACTGGACCTTTACCCTTGCTCTCCCTGCATCTACTCCTTCCCCCACCTTCATCGGTCTGGGTGAGATGCCAGGGGGGGCATCTCCTGGGGCCTTAGAAGAGGATGCAGTAGAGCAACTGACAGAAGAGTTAGATGCAGGGATTTAGGCTAGTCTAGCTTTATTTGCCTCTTGATCTTGATAGATCCTTTATTTGTTTTGCCTGTGTGGCTGATCTGTCTTTTTCTGCATATCTCTTGATTGTAACAAGAAGACTTTTCATTTTGTGATGAATTATTAGGGTTTCCTGATTTCAAGGAAACCCTAGTACTACTATTCTCTTTGTCACGTGCGGCTCTTTCTTTATATGTGCGTATTTCAGTTTTATGTATTTCATTCTTTTCATGGCGTCTTCTTCTCTACTTGAAGAACTGGACATTGTGAAGAGAAAATACCTTTCTCTTTTTGCCAAAAATTTCAAACTTTCTGATAAACTTCCCGTCCTTCGGGAAATGATTTCCCAAATGTGCCGTCTTCTAGAGAGGAAGAGGCTAAAGTGTGACGCCCCGATTTAGGTTTACATTTTAAATAATTCAAGAAATCTTGGCGTCACAAATAAATGTCGAGTTTCATAACAATAACATTATAAAAATTCATAATTTCAAAATGATCAAGTTTACGCAGCGGAATATTTAAAACAATAAAACAACTTGCTATCAGTGGAAAAAGATAGCTAAAGTACTCTAGTTCCACATTCCTTCAAAAACATACATAAACAAAATGGATAACGAGTATCCCTATTCCTTCCTCGTTTCCCATTCACTCGATATTCTCGTTTGTACCTGAAAGAAAAATATCGTTGATTTGGGATGAGTTCAACGTACTCAATAGTTACACTAACTTAACCACTGAAAAATCATACAACTCACAAATAGTACAATCGATCATAGAATTCATAGTTTTATCGTAGAAAATAAGTTGACTGTAGCTAAAATGCGCCGGGATATACCCGATGACCCTTTTCCCCGGTCACAGACACATTTGGTCTCTGGTTTTAATTCATGGTTATAGCACGCCGGGATATACCCGATGACCCTTTTCCCCGGTCACAGACACATTTGGTCTACGGCTATATTAGTTTTTGGAAATATAGAATCGCATGATACACATAGCACATAAATTTGAGTACATAAAATTTAACATAGGTAAGTCAGTGGTCCCTACCTCGAATGAAGTCGTGAAATAAATCGATTGAGTGCACGTGGTTGATTCCTATGTCCCGAGTTCCTCATCAACTAATAATTTTAAAACTATACTTAATTAGTATATATATAATTAAATAATTTTTAAATATTAATATATAATATATTTATTTATTTATTAAAATACAAAATATAATACTAAAATAAATAATAATGATCTCAATTGAAATTTAATAAGTTTTATTTGGTTGGATCGAAGTTTTCGAAAGTCGGAGGGTCAAAATTGAGGGTTTGGACCAATTGGGGGCTCAATCGAACAAATTTCAGCAACTTAGGGGTTAATTGGTAATGGATGGCAAAGTCTAGGGGTTCAATCGAAAAGGGGTTAGGAAGTTGGGGGGTCAATTTGCAAGTTTTGAAAAAGTTTGTTGGAATAAAAGGGCTTCAGCCATTTAGCCCTAATTCATCCGCCCGTTTCTTATCCTTCATTCATTTCCTCTGCGCCTTTCTCCTTCTTCTACAATTCAGAAATCGGCGCAGCAACGGCGGCGATACTCGGTGCAGCGCCGGCGAATTGACGGTGGCGGCGACGACAGCGTCTACAAGGCGGCGGTACTCCTCGGCTGATTGGACGCAGGCGACGCCAATTCGCTTCTCCTCCCCCTTCGACCGTACGGCGGCTGGTGGAGAGCTGGCAGGGCAACGGCCTAGCGGCGACGGCAACGGCCTGGGATTTGGCGTCTCTTCTGGCGATGCAACTGGCGGCTGGAAAACGGCGGACTCCGGCTCAAGAAGGCAATGGCGGCAGTGGCTTTCCTTAGTCGGTGGCCGGAAAGAAAATGACAGTTGGTTGGGGGGATTCAGGACTCGGCTGCGACGGGCTGGCGGTGGGTTGTGGATTTCGGGCCTGGAAACGGGGCTCGATTGGGGCTGGCCGAGAAAGATTCCGGTGGGTGGTGGTTTGTCGGCAGGTGTCGGGCTCAGCAGTTTGGGGTTTGGCAGGTGGCGATATGGTGAGGTTGGCATGGCGATGGGAATGGTTTCGACAGAGGAGACTGGAAAGTGGCGGCTACCGGTGGTTGTTCAAGCGGGTTGGTTCTCGTAGGGTTTTCCGGCGACTGTAGCGGCTGAGTCGGGCTTTGGGTTTGAGAAAGGCGATCGGCCTTTGGCCTGACTCGCCCGACGTTGTAGGGCCGTACGGCTAAAACGGTGGCTTGTTCGTGGTTTTTCGGCAGGGGCCTGGGTTGGGGTTTGAAGCGGACGGCCGTGGCTCTTCTTGGCCGCTTATGCGGGTTTGGCTAAAATGGTGTCGATGTGGCTGTGGTGGTGTGGGTGGTTTTGGTGGCCGCGAAAATGGTGGTCTTCCATTTGGCCGAGAAGATGGAATTTGGCTGCTGCGGCCTCATCCCACAAAAAAATGCTGGAAAAGAAATGAAGTTGGTGGTAGGGTTGTTTTGGTTTGGTTTGAAAAGGGCTGGGAATAACAATCGTTTGAACGATGAATTGTTGTGTGTTACCTGTTTGTTGCTGAAAAGAAGAAGCTGGAAAGTGGTTTGATAAGCTTTAGGAAAGCAAGGACCAAGCTACCTGATTTTCTTGCGGCTGTATGAAAAAAACTGAAAGTTGGAAATGTGTTGTTTGAGTAGATAAGGTTGGACTAGCTCTTTATACACCAAGACAAAATTTATTTTGAAAGGATAGGGTTTTGGTTATTGGTGGGCTTGGGCTAGTTTATGACATTGGGCCTTGATTTTAAACCGGTAACCAAAAATGATTAAAAACGACCCAATAAATTAATCGAATGATTTCATAGTCGACCCAATAGTAATAGAATAATTACCTAGACGATTCAATAGATTAATTTAAATAAATGAATACATTTCTAATAATTACAATAGATTCTTAAGATTTGAGAATTATAATTTAAGTAAATAAATAAACAAATTATCAAATACTTATCTTAATTTTCTTAAAAGTTAAGAAATATAATTTAAGTAAATAAATAAATAAATTACTAAATAATTATAATTGTTTCTTTAAAGTTTTTAATAAAAATTTTAATTGAAAACGAACTATATATTCGTTTTAAATATAATTCTTAGATTCTTTAAAATTAAAATAGAAAATTCGTTTACTGGCGACGAGCTTGGGACTAGGATCATATTTCTAATGCAAAATGATAAATAAAAATATGAAAATATGAAATTGATGCATGGGTGTTACAACCTACCCTCCTTAGAAAAATTTTGTCCTCAAAATTCCGCACTTACCCGGAATGCCGAAATTTGGGTACTTCGCCTTGAACTCCTCCTCTTGTTCCCAAGTGGCATCATTCATCCCATGACGTCTCCATTGCACCTTGATCAAAGCTATTTCCTTGTTCCTCAATCGATGTATCTTGCGATCCAAAATCGCTTCCGGAGCTTCTTCATAAGTTAAATCCTTATTAACCTCCAACTCTTCGTAACTCACAATGTGGTGCGGATCGTAAACATACTTTCTTAATATTGACACATGGAAGACGTTATGAATGCTCGATAAACTTGGTGGTAGCGCAAGTTCGTAGGCCAACTCTCCGATTCTCTTGAGAATTTCAAACGGCCCTATGAATCTTGGTTTCAACTTCCCCTTCTGACCAAATCTCACTACACCTCGGATTGGTGCTACCTTCAGAAACACTTTATCGCCCACTTCAAAATTTAGATCCTTTCTTCGTCGGTCCGCATAAGACTTCTGTCGATCCTGCGCAATTTTAATTCGATCTCGGATCGTGGCAATGTGTTTAACCATTTCTTGTATCAGTTCAGGGCCCAAAATCTTTCTCTCCCCTACTTCATCCCAATAAAGAGGAGATCTACACTTTCTCCCGTACAGAGCCTCGTAGGGAGCCATACCAATAGTAGATTGATAACTGTTATTGTAAGCGAATTCCACCAATGGTAGTAAAGCTTCCCACTGACTTCCCAAGTCGAGTATGCAGGTCCTCAACATATCCTCCATGATTTGGTTAGTCCTTTCAGTCTGACCGTCTGTTTGTGGGTGATAAGCTGTGCTGAACTTCAGTTTAGTGCCCAAAGCATTTTGCAAACTCTTCCAAAAGTTCGAAGTGAACCTCGTATCTCTATCTGACACAATCGAGACCGGTACTCCATGCAACTTAACGATTTCCCGAATATAGATTTGAGCATATTGTTCCATGTTGAATGTCATCTTGATCGGTAAAAAGTGGGCCGACTTGGTTAAACGATCTACTATCACCCACACCGCCTTGTTACCTCTCGTCGATGGCGGTAAGCCTACTACAAAATCCATCGAGATATGCTCCCACTTCCATTCTAGAATCTCTAGTGGTCTTAGAAAACCCGACGGTCGTTGATGTTCGGCCTTAACTTGCTGACAAACTAGACACTTTCCCATAAAAGTGCCTTCATGAAATATCGCCAGTGCCTTCATGAAACAGAGCGCGAGCTATGGCGTGTCCGCCGGATTCTGGATTCTGACGGAAAGGCTTCTTCTTCCCATGGATGAATTTTTAAACTTTCATTTTTTGTAACCTCGCATGAGTTTTTCTCTTTCTCAGATTTGTTGCATTTCTAATCAAACTCCGCCAAATTTCATTTTGTAAGAAGGCGTACATGTTTCTCATTTGATGTAATTCCAGACTTTGTGATGAATGCGAATTTTCTATTCAAGGACTTTTGTTTGAGCACTCATGATATTTCCTTCAATTTGAATTATTCTAGCAGATAGACTAAATGGGACATTTGTCTTTAACCAATCCTGACTTTCTGACAATTAGATCGAGAAATTTATGAACATTCACTTTAGCCGATTCTGGCCTTTCTGGCAATTAGGAATTTCTGGGGCATCCGCCTTTAGCCAATCCTGGCTTTAAAATCTTAAACTGACAATCAGGTCAGGGATTTCATGGGCATCCTCCCTTAGCCAATCCTGGCTTTAAAATTTTAAACTGACAATCAGGTCAGAAATTTCATGGGCATCCGTCCTTAGCCAATCCATGCTTTAAAGTTTTAAACTGAAAATCAGGTCAGGAATTTCATGGGCATCCGCCCTTAGCCAATCCTAGCTTTAAAATTCTAAACTGAAAATCAGGTCAGGAATTTCATGGGCATCCGTTCTTAGCCAATCCTGGCTTTAAAATTTTAAACTAACAATCAGGTCAGGAATTTCATGGGCATCCGCCATGGCGTTAAAACCTGTATAAAGCAAAAGACATGTGAATCATATCTATTGATTAGAGTAGATTTTTCCTTATTTTTATTAGCTTTTTAGTTCGTTTTTCTATTTGTTTTTGGTATAAGTTGGATGATTTAAGCATAATTCCGTAATTTTATAATTCCAGCTTATTTTACCGCAATTTGATCTTAATTGATGCAATTAGGTGATGTTTCGTTGTTTTTCACCTTACAGCTAAGTAACCGGAAGAGTTTAGCACGTAAACGACGAAGATCGATGTTCAAGAATAGAAGAACAAGCTTTCCGGTGAAACGAGTAGCAAACGATCGAGAATTGGAGACCGACGCTCAGTCGCGTCGACTGACGCGACCGTCGACGCGAGCCGTGTCAGCGAGTCATGACAGCGTCAGTCGACGCAACGTCGACGCTACGTTCTGAGGCATCGATGTCGACGCACCAAGATCGACGCAACGTCAACGCTACGTTCTGAGGCGTCGATGTCGATGCACCAAGGTCGACGCAACATCGACGCTAGCTGCTGAAGCGTCGATGTCGACGCACCCCGTCGTCACACCTGCCCAGCCGACGCGCGCACCTGCTGAACCATCAGCACAACGTCGAGAACGTGGCATTTAGGAATGAGGATGTTTTGCAGCGAAAACGCCTATGTTAACAATCAAAGGCACGT